>RJWH01001067.1:0-214822 GCA_004363575.1 Solenodon paradoxus
CCCTCCCTCTCTCTCTCTTTCCCTCTCTCACTCTCTCTCTCTCTTCCTCTCTCTCTCTCCCTCTCGTTCTCTCTCTCTCTCTCTCTCCCTCTCTCGCTCTCTCTCCCCTCCCCCCATTGTTCTTAGGAATCAGAATCTAAGCAGAATCATGAGAGAACTATTTATGAGAAGTATATTTGGCAAATATATACCAGATCAAAGTGCTGGTCTACTTTGCAAAGTCAATCGTTGGAGAGTTACAGTATACTCAGTTCATAATTTGTGAAAATCGACTTCTTCAAAGTCTTAATATGCATACTTTGACCCAATTCAAATCTTAAGAATATTTCTAAGAAAGATTCTAAGAAAACAATTATGTAGAACTTTATAGTTATATTTCTTGAAGCAGCAACACTTGTAAAACATGTTTTTGAAAGTTATTATTATTATTATTATTATTATTATTATTATTATTATTATTATATCCCTAACTATGCTGGGAAGTATTGTGTTGCAAAGATTCTCTTTTATTTTTGTGCTTAATACTATATACTTGTTAAGTCAACCCGTTCTTCATAGTAAATGAAAAATGAATAATCCAGGTAATTCTTAGATTATTCTTAGTTTGCAGACTGCAATAACAAAATATCATAGACTGGAGGAATTAAACAAGGGAAATGTATTTCTCACAGTTCTGACATGCTGGTAAGATAATTTTCATTCTGAGACCTCTTCTCTTGACTAGTTGGTAACACCACATAGTGTCTACACATATCACTTCTTCTTTGTGCTACAAGGGAGAAGGGAGAGAGGGAGAATGAGAGAGAGAATGAGGGAGAGAATGAGGGAGAATGAGAGAGAGAGAGAAGAGTTAGTTTCTCTGTCTTCGTCTCTCATGCAGATGCTAACCCAATGGTTCAGGGCCCCACCTCTATGAATTTATCCTCAATTACTTAGAGTCCTCCTTCTTCATATACAACCATGTTAAAGGTTATGACTTCAGCATATTAATTTGAAGGGGGACACAAACACTCAGTCCATAACATATGGTTTCCTACTTAGTGGAAGTTTTCATTAATGAGATATTATTTAGATAAATATTTCAAAGGCATTTCATTGAGTATAAAGTAAGTTTGTATAATTAGGCCAAAGAAACTTTATTCTAATGGCTGAAAGAAAGCGCTTCTGCTTTCCACCCATGTAGACAGAGTGACTAGACTCTCCTTTAACTGTTATATGACCTCATTTCTACATCTTTAAAGAGAGATTAAACCAGACATATCCTCAAGTTGTTTTAGTTTTAAATTTCATGCATCTGTGACTATTTCTTATAGTTCAATGTTCTCACACCTGCAATACAACTATCAGACATTAGAATATGGTAAATAACATTCTATAAAATCCATAGCTATAAAAATATGTACAAATAATTTATACATAGGCCTTTATTTTCTCACCAGGTTATTTTATACAAATTATTCTGGATTATCATATTCAAAAAAATAAACTGCATAGAATTTCTTGAAGTCAGCCTTTGAAGTTGGAAGCCAATGAGATGAACTACAACTCAAATTTAAAGGAGAAATTGAATCCATATTTGGAATTTCAGCATAAGCAAAAACAAGGAAGAACATTCCAGAATAACAATGTAATTCATTTTTATGAGTAAAATATTAGCAGACATATTTCAAAGTCTGAGCCTTATTAATACTTTTCAGACTAATATTTATTGCCTAGCAATTTCCTCCAAATATGTCATAGAACAAAGACAATTCTAATTATATAAAGTTAATAAGGACATAAAAAAGGTATGAATGTTGGATTTGACGTCAATACTATAAAAATCTCAGAGGTCTGAAGCTATCAGTTTTGGTTTGACTCTAAATTACTCTTCAGCTAGATTTGTAAAAAAACGAACTACTGATGGGTATTTTGGAAGAGTGGGAATAAGCAATTGCAAAGAAGGGGTTGTAATTCCAGAATGAGTAGGAATCATTCCTGGAGTCAAGAGTGTAGAAAATGGCCTAAGATTCTTAGAGACCAAAATTTTCATTCAAGTGTTTAGTGTTTTAGTAGGTAATTACTTTAAAAGACACTCATTAAACAATTTCCATTAGGAGACCCCATTGGGCATAGATGGCTCAATTCTCCAAGGTTTCCTGGGTGTGTCTTCCCATGTAGTATTTTAAAATGTTTTATAAATCTTTTTCACTTCTTGTCTCTCACTGCATTCCATCACAGGCTTGAAAACAAAGTGTTATTCCCTATATACTCCATGATGGAGCCAATATAGTTTGCAGCTACACCTGACTAAATTGGATTTTAAGAGAATAAGAATACATGAAGACCAAAGCGAACATTTCTATAGTGGGGAAATTGGTTCATCTTAAAGATGAGAACATACCTAGAAACAACAGTCTCACAGTAAAGCTGTCCCCAAACAGAAGTTAACCTTGGCAATTATCTAGAGAAATGAGGCTGGGTAAATAATCAGTTGGACAGACCCAAGGAGGATTAGAAAATCTGTAATCTAATTACCTTATTATTCTATCCATATCACTTGCATTTTACAAACAGTTGCCAGCTAACTTCTTGGGATTCAACCATTTGCAAAACTAGTCAGATATTTTGTAAAGGTTGGGTAGAGAGCAGGAGAAAGATCAGAGATTTGCACTCATGCAGAAGTGGGTTCAAAATGCTCTATATTGTGTACCAGCCTTGGATTATTGGAGGGAGTGCTTTTGCCAGCTCTTCCAACTCTAGTTTTTACTTTATAGGATCAAATTCTGTACCTGTCCTTATCTTGTAAGAACTTAACAGCACTACTCAACCAAATTTCAATCTCTTTTTATGGTATCATTCCATTTTAATTTTATCCCTGACACTTAGGACTATTATTTTCTTGTCTGTTTTTGTTTGTTTGTTTGTTTTTATTCACTAAAATGTAATCTTTGTGAAAGACTCTTATTGGCCTTGTTTACCTTGGTTTTCAATGGTAGAGTACTATTCTCAGCAGAAAAGTTTACCTACGAAGTACCCAGAACATATTCATCGTTTTCCCTACCTGCTTTCCTTTATTTCCTCATTGCAATTAAGGAAAGAAATGAAAGTTTTTATGAGCTGAACTTTTCATCTTCTTCTCCTCTCAGTGCAAAAAGATTAAATACATCTCCAGGAAATAGATGTGCCTAGAAATCTTTCCTTCCTAACAAACTCTCACCCACCTCCTTTCCACAAGAGAATTGTTTGGATTCTGTGATTTTTATTTTCTCAAATGTGTGTCTATTTCTCTTTGTGGTTCTGCTGAAAAAAAAAAAAAAAAAAGAGAGAGAGATGCCTCTTTGCTTTATGTTTGTATGTGTTGTTTTTCTTACTTTTTCCTCCTTTTTTTTTTTTTCAGCTGTTTTTCTTTTCCTATGAGAAGATAATCAGGTTCTCATGTTACTGCTAAGTGTTCTAGTGGATGGAAAGAGGTTGCCACATGAGGTCATTGCTGTGTGGATGAACTTGTAGACACTGACATATCAGAGAGCATCTAAGGGAAATATTATAGGGGCCATCAAGGCTGTTTCAAATTTCCTGATTGCATATATTAAACCAGGATAAGCTCCAATTACTGGAGTACTCACTTCAATATAATGGAGAATTGGAGCTGTGTGTGGATTTTTATCTCTCCAAAGCAGCCAAGTGTATTCGAAAATATGAAAATAAAGTTCAACTATCTATCGCTGAAAGATCAGGAGAACTAAAGAACTAGGGTATATCGTTTTGAGCAAGAAAAAAAAGAGGGGGCGGGGTAATTGCGTTTACAAGAGTTCAATTTAGGTTTGTGGCTTTTCACCAAATACAGGGTGGACTTGAAATGCACAGCTTCGTATTTCTTTTTCCCTGGTCATAAGTCAGATAAGATAAGGAAACTTAGCCTCCATGGTTTTAAACCTTTCTACCTGTGACCATAAAGTGACCATTTACAAATTGGCATCTGTTACTGACCTCAGACCCAGTGGCTTTAGACCTGTCATTCGGAGTGGGACTTGCAGCTAACACATCAGATGACTCCTGTAAAAAGTTTCCCACCGTCTGCATGAGAGGAGGTACCAGAAGACAGCTGCTTCAAGCAGCTGTCTACTTACACAGCCATCTTGGGGGAGAGTGATTAATGAACTCACTTGGGCAGCGAGGAGCGTGGCTCGTTGCTCCAGAGTTGCCACACAGGTATTGATGTGAAACTAATGAGAAATGTGCTGCTCAAATTTGAATGTTTATTCCAATTACCAATCAACAGATCCGCAGTGTGTGTGTGCATGTGTTTAGCTTAAAGTATTAACCTTTTATTAGGAACCGGCAACGTCCAACTCTGGTTTTAGGTGGTGTGTTCGATCCAGCAGGCTGACGTGTGTCGGGGGTCTGGACAAAAGGTCTCCTCCCATGCACATCCTTTGCTTTCAATATCATGTTAGTGTTTAGCTCAGGCACCAAGGACACCCCTGTCAGGTGCCTGTCACCCTGACAGCCAGTTAGCACTAAACTCGTGGAGGTGATGAAAAGTCCCTCCCAAACTCAATGAATGTGACCCTGGACTGACTAGGTCTCAGTGTGGAGTCCAAAACGGGAGCACCGGGTTTCCAGATCTCTTTCTCTACCCAGTTACACTGCACAGCCCTGACTTACTCCCATTAAATGATGAGCTGTTCACTTTGACTCAGGAGAAGAGGCAAACATGGCAAAGATGGAAAAACACAAAGTCAGAGATTCATGTGTAAGGGTGAGGATAGAGAAGGTAGGAGAAGAAGGCCTTGAAGGAACTGTCGTAGGTATACTGCCGTCCACAACATGCATTTAATGAATACTAACCGCCAATCCATCTGGCATCCACATGTACTATTAATGAAAAGAAGTCCCCTCTTAAGCTAACTAGGACGAGACTGATGTCCCAGCTGTTAATGGGGAGCTCTAGATAATTCTGTCCACCAACCAGAACCAACAGAAATGAAGTTTATTCGTCAATTCAGAGTGAGAGAGAGAGCAGGATCTTTGCTGTATCTCCTCCTGCCTTTCTCCTTCAGGTGCCTGCTCACCTGAAACCTTGGGAGACCTGCCCTGACCACCTGATGCAAGCTCACAGCTCCCCTCCTCACCCTGTGCACCCTAGCGCGCTTCTCTGCCGACTTTTCTTCTACCTGACCTTGTACCTGTTCACATACTCATTTGCTTCTCTTCTCTCTCTGCACCCCATCCAGAATGTGGGTCCCTGGAAGGGAATGACGTTGACGGCAGTATCTCAGCAGCAAGAGAGGTGCCTGATTTATAATGATGCAGGTAAATGGCTGAATAACTAAAGGAGTGATTGAATCACAGTACTGCTAAGGATGTCTGTGGGAAAAAATCACCTCTAATCTAGGAATCCCTTTAATATGGAAGTAATATTTTTGAGAGTTGATTATGGCAACGTATCCATCAAATATGATAGGAGGCTACTTTCTGAGGCAGGAAGTTCTCTAAGAGCAAAGGGTCCAGAGTCCTTGTGTTCGACTAATGGATGTGTGAATCACACAAGAAAAAGACTTGACCACCTCTGAGATCCCTTCCGAATGCTATGTGACTTCTTTATTCCCTCAGAGGTTGAATGTCATGGTTAAAGACTTAGGCTGTTTTATTAAAGCCAGCGTGTAACTCCCACAGCTTTACAGGGTTGTCATAAGATTCAAGCCATTGTCCCTGGTGGGATAATATTAAAGATATTCTTATTACCATTTTTTTTTTCCTTAAAGGAAAGGCTCAGGCAGGAATGAAGGTGTGTGGGCAGGCGGGCAGGAAGAGAAAGGAAAAGGCATTTTATTTATTATTTTATTTGCTTGTTCATCTTGGTTGTTTACCCCAAGCCCATGAATGTGAAGCTGGGATCTTGGGATGTACGTGGACTTAACCACTAAGTCATTCTTATTAGGTCTTATTCATGGGAGCAAAGGAATTAATGAGGCTTTCACCATCTGTAAGATGTATCCTCAAAATGAGGAGCCTTTACATTTTCAAGGAGCTATTTCAGACTATTTAGAGGCTCGTTTAGGAAATGGCAACCTTATTGCGTAATATCAGGCCACGACATGTAGAAAGAGTTAAAAAAAAGTTCCTCCAGAAGAGCCTGACTCTAAGCCAGGATATGGCATTAAGCACAGAGAAAATTGGGCTGAATAATCCCTTTAGACTCCTTAAGGTGCTGAGCTGTCATTTTGACATGCTGTGAGTTGGCAAGTCAACATTTCATAGTTTATCTTCGAATTCCACATTTTTCAGAAGTCTTATTTCCCTCTTCCAAAAAGACTACCTGCAGCCACCTTAATCCATCCCTACACAAAATTTGGTATCTCTTTTTTTTTTTTTTTTCTGTTGATTCAACACAGGAAGACTTTGATATGCCCACGTTTGTAGAAAGAGGAACCCCATTTCCACTTAAAACTCATGCCTTCAATTTTGCAGTCACAGCCACGGAATTTTGTAAGGACAATAAATTATGAACTGATAGCAAGATGGAAGGTATGACAGATTTAGTGCTCTTAAAAATAACGTTTTAATATGTGATTAAAGTATGAGTTTTCAGTCAGTTGGGGCTATTTTATATAGTTTGATTAGAGATGTCAAAATATAGTTCTTTTCCTATTTTTAATCAGACACACTACTAAGAATGCTTCCCCGCTGGTAACCTAAATCTAATTGAAAGGTAGTCTTCAGACCTGACTAGTGTGTTGCAATAGCTAAAGGGAGATAAGTCAGAATGCAGGGGGAAACGAGAATGAGTCAATATTAATATAAGTACATGTGATGGTCATGACAAAGATTCATGAAATCAGGTCTTCAAGTTGACTGTACATCTTAGTCTAGAGAAAATCTTTTCCATTCTCAGCCTATTTGCCCCTCTGCTCTTGTCATCATTACTCATCACTTCTTCCTGTGACTCAGCAAAAGTAGAATTTCCTGTCCCAAGTCACCATTCTTCCTCGGAAATGGGATCCACGTGGACTGTATCCCTCCTGTGTTACTATCTCCTGAAATGAATAGGTGATCAATAAATTTGTTAAAAATATGAGATGTCTTCTCAAATCCTTCTAGCATAATGCTTCTCCTACTTGGATTCAATCACCCCAAATATCAGCACTTACGTTCTAGCCCAGGAGTTACTGGGATACCTAAGGCTAAGAAGAAGTTTCCTCTAACTTAGAGACATTCAGGAGACGCAGAAATTAAATGCAACAAAAGGACTCAATATTATATTTAGCATCTATGATTTCTTACAAGACATTCCAAGAGCTGCTTGATAATAAGGATGCTCATCAGTCTCTGATATTCATTAAGATTGCTTGACAGGAAGAACAATTACCTCCATTTTACAGTGGGATAACTTTATGCCAAGGAGTCTCTGGCTTCTTCCAGAATTTACCAGTGACCCTGACATAGTACATTTCACTAACTCTGCTCATTAATTAATATGTAAGTATCCAAGGATGCACAATGTAACAGAAGACCTCAGCCC
This sequence comes from Solenodon paradoxus, assembly GCA_004363575.1. Lineage (NCBI taxonomy): Eukaryota > Metazoa > Chordata > Mammalia > Eulipotyphla > Solenodontidae > Solenodon > Solenodon paradoxus. The sequence goes on from RJWH01001067.1 coordinate 7,508, forward strand.
TATGTATCTGTAATAGAATCTTCCAGCAGATAACAAGAATAGAATTTTCTAGCAATTTTTATATTCAATATTTCATGTATCAAGTACTGATGAAAAGGTTCTTACAGAAGACCTTAACTGAAGAATTTTCTATTATACACAAATATAAATGCCAGTGTATGTATATATATATATACATATGTTTTGTTCATATGCATATTGATGTTTCATATATAACATATATATATATATATATTCTGCTCCTTTGAAATAATGGGATACAATTAAAACAGACAATTCTGATTGCTGTGCCACCAGTGTGCTCAGTCTTATGAGCAGCTTATCTCTGAAAAGATGCTCTCTCGTTCTTATTTTCTAATTGTCTTCTCTCTAATGTGTCGATGAGTGTGATGTTTCCAGATCCGAAAGGTCTTCTGCACCATCGCAGGGCCCTGTGTAAGGTGCACGGGCACGCACCCACACTTGGAAGACAGGGCCTGACCCCTGCTTTAATTCTGGCCCACTGGTCCATCAGGGTCTCTCCCTGCACACGGCACTCCTGCCTCCCTCGTGAGTCCCTTCTGCTTCCCTGCAGTCTGTGCACTTAAAAGTAAGGGCCTTGAACTTGAGCTGACCTGCCAGATCTAGCAGCCAACAGGAAGGAATCAGGGAGATCCTGAAGGTGGTGTTTCCCCATGGGTCACAGCCAGTTTGTTCACTTCAGTGGCTGCATTTGAGCGATTCCCTTGTATTCCATACTGACACGGAAAAAGGTGATTATCTTCTGGCCCCAACTTCAGAGGCATTAAGTCTTCCTCCTGACTTCTCTTAGAGCAGCAAAGTAGGGAAAGGAAGCAAGGAGGAAGCCCTCAGTGCTCTTTTTAGTGGGTAACTGTGCTCACCAATATGGGTGTGCAGGGGTGCTGCACCCCTGGGTGCAGGTACTACTGACAAGGTAATTGATACTTTTATGGATGAGGATTTTTTGGTTGCTGCTCATTTCAACCTTTGTGGGTCGAGAAGCTCGGTTACCAAACATATTCTTTTTAAAATTCATGTCCTCCTAAAAGGAGGACAACTGAAATGATTTTTCCATTATGGCTACATTTCAGAAAATCACTGATCTCAACGCCCTTGGCATTAAGTGTGCTTATGCAAAGGGCATTCAGGGCGCTTAACATGAAAATATAAGCTTACTGTGGTAAATAAAGCAAATACATATTTACTGGGCTTTTTCGTTTGTTTGTTTTTTGTTTGTTTTTTTTTAATCTGGCTTTACAAATTCTCTCTGGGCTTCAAGGATACCACTTAGGAGCTTGGAACCATGAAATAGTAGCCTTTGGACAAAGCAGCCAATGGCTGGCTTTGCACATCGGTCACTTCCAGTCCACAGGGCCTTCACCCTTCCGGAGAAGAGGAAGGTTTCTTTTTGAGCTGAAGGAACAAAGGCAGGCTTGTGAGGGAGGGCAGGCCCCGGGGATTTCTGCTAAAAGAGATGAAATGATTGTCATGAAATCAAGCCACTTCGGCGGCCCCTTTGTCCAGTTACTGCTGCCTCCTGGGTGTTCGCCTTTGTCCTGGGAAAACTCCAGCAGTGGTCAAGTCCAGGTGACTTTGATGAAGCAGGAGTGGAGGTGCATGCCAGCCGTCAGCACCTCCAGGCTGATGAAAAACACTTTTGCCCACGAACAGAAAGCACTTGGGACACTGTGAGACGTTATCTTTGTTACAAGGATGATGTTCGGGTTCCGAAGACATGTGCACAGTGAGTTTAGTCTCCTCACTGCTGGAGAAGTGAGCTGAGAAGCAGGCATTTGTCTGTTGACTCTCTGTGTCTTTGGAACTGAGCTCAAATATGACCAAGTACCAAGACCGTTTTTGGTTTAAATAGTCTGAGAGAAGCTGCTATAACATACTTAGTTCAGACATGGATGAAACTACTGCATTATAAGTGGGATGAATGGATGTTAGCACAGAGAGAAAAACCCATAAGGAACACCTGAGCTGCTTTTAGACATGACACATAAATGCCTCGGTGCCTGGGATGTACATTTGACGTACAGCAAAATCCAGGGAGATATGGTTTCTGCTCACAGACTGAGACAGCGACCCAAGATTTATGGCCCTGAGTGAGGAAGAATCATTGGGTGAGTTTGCTCAAAGGGGTGATAACCTTGAAGCCATTTTCCTTAGCAAATGGAATAACCCTAAGGCTGGTGAGATTGAAGCCGAGGTAACCTAAAATCCCCGTGCAAATACACTGATGCGTAGACGCAGTTACACGTCAGGATAGACCCTCGACTGCCAGCCTAGGCCCGCAACCTCCCCGTAACCTCGGGTTAATTTTAACTTGTGTTTGGAGGTTGAAACTAGGTGAAATCCTGTGGTTACTGTCATTTTCGCCAGGAAACCATGAGCGACACCGAGCGGCACTGGCATGCTCAGTGAGCTGAAGGGTTTTCCTTTTGTTTCCAGTGGGAACCTGTGGTTTGTCATATACAAGGACCTAAGTGGCAAAGCAGTTGACAGAGCTCTGGAAGTGGAATGTTTCAACAATTCCCTTTTCCTGAAAACTATATCTTTCTCTCTATGTATACACATACATATATATATATATATATATGCACAGTGTGTATTCATGTATATTCACATACTAATTTAAATTGTATATATGCCTACGAATACACATATGTATACAAATATATACACATATTTATGAGTATATACATATATGTATATAAATATATACACATCAATGTATGTATACATATAATCAATGTGTATACACATTTATGTATGTGAACACACACATACATAGATGTATGTGAATGTATATGCGTATATAAATTCATATATACACTTATGTACAAGGCATATATATACACACATGCATTTGAGTTTGACAATGTTTATAAGTATATGTACATATAAGTATACCAATGTATATACACATATGTATATATACATACATCAACGGTATGTCCATATGTATATAAATACACACTTACACATACATGTATATAAATGCATATATACATAGAAGTATACAGCTGTATATACCTATGCATATAAATACATGTATGCACACATAGGTATAAGCATGTGTACACCTATATGTCTGCACACATGTACATAAATATATGTGCACACATTCACACATGTATGGATTCATGGAATTAACCACTAGGACAGCCTTACTTCCGGAGAGAAGAGCTGATAGTGGGGTCTTCCCTTCCTCTCCAGTATTACTCTGAGAAGTAAGAGCTACCATTTGCTGAGGTGCTTGATGACTTGGAAGCCAGAGGAGTCTTCTTCCCACTTTGAAACGTTAGGCTGAGGAGCCTCGGAGTGGATTCACACAGAGCGTCACAGCTTCCTGCTTGGAGAGGATGCATCTGCACCACGTGCCGTCAGCTGAGCTGTCTGCACTCAGAACAGAGGTGCCCCCTGTCAGCATCTGGAGATGGGGGTGGGGCGATTTAGGGAGGGAGGCAAGCAGGTGGTCAGCTCCCAGCACCCGACTTCCAGCACTACTCACCCAGGCAGCTGTAGCTCTGATGCGGGGAGGGTGCTGGCAAAGGGGGCCGCGTCGCCGCAGTTTGTTCTCGAGGTTGGTGGCCTGCCGTCAGGGCTTATCTGAAAGTTTCTCCTGGAATGGGGCGGATCGATACTGTGTTCTTTCCGACCTCTCTAAACCCAGCGGGGAAGGCGATCACCAGAGTGTGCTCCCTACCCCGTCTGGGGCGGATCGATATTCCGACAGCGCGAAGCTTTGTTCCCTCCCGGCTCTAAGATGTCCCGGCTGCTCTACACGACGCCTTAAAGGCCCGCGGTCCCTTCCCCCTGGACGACGAGCGCGCTCTTGCTTCCCTAACACCATCACTGTCATTGCTTTGACATGAAATAACAGCACAGACACCCGCCCGGGCTTGGAGGTGTTTGATCTTTTCCGAACATCTCTATTAGCAAAGGGGGTTGATGTGGCTTTAATGTGTAGTCAGCGCTTTAGTGCAAACCTGCGCTTCTTTACACTGGTTGGGGAAACCCACTGAGATGATGGCACCTATGGGGATCCCAGAGGAGCTCTTTCCAGGGAGAGGAAGATACAAACTTGCGGAGCCCGAGAATGTTAGCTTAAACTTGATGCGGCTTGAAGCCCATTCTCTCCACCCCAAACCGCCACGGCAATTGTCTTAGAAGGGCGCTGTGCCTTACTTACTTTTAAAGTGATGCTGGGTAAAATGAAATATTTATCTTACTGTTTTCAGCCAACATTCCATTAAGTGGTAAATGGCACCAAGGCTCCACACATCCTATCTTTGCAATTCGTCCTTGGTGGTGCCTGGGAAGCACCGTTATTGACAGTCTGACTTTTTACTACGCCGGCTCCTTAACGCCTCACACTTCTTAGACCCGCCGCCTCCCCTCAAATTAAAATGTAGCTGAAAATATCTATTATGAGACAGGCTTAAGAATAAACACGTTTTGGGTGCACCGTTGTGGCTCAGGCAGCTGAGACGGCAGGGGTGCGGACCATGTAAAAGCCCAGGGATCTGTGTTGTATGGCGGGGCCCCGGGAAGAAAACCAATAAATTAATTAGTCAAATGAACTAATTAATAAAAATACTTCTTCCTCCCTGCCCCTCTCTCCCTCCTCCCTCCCTTCCATCTTCCTTCCTTTCTCTTGGAAAAACAAAAACAAAAACAAAAAACAAACAGAAAAGTTTAAGTGAAAACCTGCACATTACCCAAAGGAGTGGAAGTCAAGTGCTTCTCTTCTGCCCCCAGCTGACTGCCAAGTTCTCTCCAGAGCCCTCTGCCTTCCATTGTGACCCTGTCCAGGGCCCTGGCCCCAGTATGCTCTGTGGTTCCCAGCCCTCCCCGTCCTGCTGTTCCACTGCTCTTCCCTTCAGACCGACGCAGCTCTTAGCTCTCTAAGTTCCTGCACATCCTCCCCAGGCTTCTAGGTCCAATGCCAAACTCAGTCCTTTTGGAAGCATTTCCAAAGGACACTGACCCAGAGAGTCACAGTGGACACTGCAGGACATCAGTTATAAGATCCATGAGAGAGCATTTCTGGAAAAACCAGTCGGACTCCCAAAGTTTGCCAAAGAATTATTTTTATAAAGTGATCGTCAGTCACCGTTGATATTTCTCAATTAAGTTGCTAATAAGGACTCAAGGTTATTATCCTTAATAGTCACATCCTCTCACTGGTACACTGGTACATTTATGAGAATGTTAGGAGAGGATGGGACTCTGCTCCCTTAATTGCAACATTTTTGAAGCTTGTCTTATAGAGCTCACAGGTCCCTGGTGGCCACCAACTGCATGACTAAATGGTATTAGGTATCTGTGTCATAACATTTTCAAATAGAACACTTTTATTCATTGGGTTTTCCACTAACGCAATACAATAACTTACACATATCACTAGGCACTGAACAAATACTTATTAACGTGTTGGCTGGTGGAAGTTATTACTTAAAAGAAATTAAGTATATCTCTGAACAGTCCAGGCACCATAAGTATGAAAAAAATTACCAGAGGGAAATAATTCAGAACATCGCCAGTAATACAAACTAATTAGATAAATTGTCACTTCTTATGGCAGATCCACCAAGCAAAGCTGCTTGAGATAGTAGTTTCTTTTAATTTAATACTCAGTCTATTTCAGGTTGAATATTTAAGAATAGCTTCTGAAAACACTGGACTTTTAAGATCTATAATTAAAAGGTCCAGCTGAAATGTTCTCATGTTTTAAGTTGCTACATATAGCTGAGAAAAGAAATCAGCTTGTCAGACCCTTGACTATCAAAAGGAGAAAAAAAAGGAATTGGTTTTAGTCGTGAGCACAACTCAGAATGACAGTCACATAACCATTTAATGCTACGGAATACAACATGTAACATGGAATGTGTAGAGATGAGAAAGGGAGAATGAGAGAGTAAATTATTTCTTTGGCATTCGAGTGGGTTGATTGCCACTGAATTAATATCCATTTTAAAGTACGCTGCATTACTGCTGTAGAAGTTAGAAGCAATATGTACAAGACTTTATGAAATTTATTTTAAAAGCGTTGGTCTGAGATACTGATGTTGACAAGAATGCACGAGGAGGGGGACATTCATTACACAGAAAAAACAGGCTGGGAGCACAGATGTATGGGAGGTTTAAAAAATTAAGATCGAAGTCCTGGTTTTCCTTGTTAACAAAATACATTTTGAGCAAGGTCTTCTCCTTCCTTCACTCTTTTCTTCCAACTTCCTTCTTTCTCTACAACTTTCGACCTTCCTTATTTATAACTTCCTTCCATCTGCTTTCTAACACCCATCCTCCTTCCTCCCTCCCTCCCTCCCTCTGTTCCTTCTTCTTTCCTTCCTCTTCTTCCAACTTCCTGTCTTCTTTCCATCTCCTTCCAACTCATTTCCTTCATTCCTCCCTCCCTTCCTTCCTTTCTCCCTCCCTCCCTACCCCTTTTCCTACCTTCCTTCCTTCCTTCCTTCCTTTTATTCCAAGTTACTTTCCTTCCTTCTTCCACCCCCTTCCAACATCCTCCCTCCCTCCTCTCTCTGCTCCTTTCCTTCTTTTCTTTCTTCCTTTATCTTCCTCATTTCCTCTTCTCCTTTCTCCTTCCCCTCTTCCTTTTCTTTTCTACCTTTCTCATTCTATGACATCTATCAAATTCTTCAAGTGGGCAACTATGTGAATTGGTGGGAAAGGGGACTGAACTGGTGGTTACTCTGCAGTTTGTGACCTTGCAAATCTATTAATTTTTATGACAGTTTTCTCTTTAGCATTATAGTGATGATTGGAGCTGTCTACCCTGTAACCCACTCCAGCTTGGTGAGAATATGCTACAAAAATTTCTCCTAGCTTTAAGAGTAAAATGTACAATACCAATATCATTGATATTGCCATTTCAAACCCCTCATATTTCTTGTCTGTTATTTATAACTCTTACTGTTCATTGAGCATTCACTATGTAACAGACATAGATTTTTAAAATGCCTTTGGATGGTTAAATATCTTTTTTTTTTAAACTGACAGGCTTCATTGTTTAGAAGAATACTATTTTCACTGTGGTCTTAATTTTTCAATTTCAGTCTTTCCCAAGTCGACCAAATAAGTTTCCTTTCTCATGTTAGTAGTGCATAGATTTAATTGTTTAGGTATTTTTAAATCCATAAAATCAAGCTGTCTTAAAGTAGACTTTTTCAATTCAAACTAACTAACTTCTGGAGAAATATTAATTTAACAATCTAGTTGTTTAGTTAGAGACAGATTTCAGTGCTTGACACGATAGCATCATAGAGGCACATGGGTAGTCTAATAGATATTGTCTTTCAATTATTTTTTTCATTTTCCTAATGCAAGAGTCACATGTTTTTTTATTTTATGAATGTTTTATTAACACAAATAAATGTACAGAAATTTGTAAGATACAGTCAAACAAATCTATAGTGGTTTCTGAGATTAACTACCTACAGTCCTTCACATACTCTTCCTCCTACTCTTCCTTCTAGGGTAGCTGTCATTTCTGAATCTGGTCAGATAGCCTCCAATTCAAGAATTCTCACTGGCTATTCAGTTTTCATAATCTAACAGACTGACTCATAGATACTTAAGATTACAGTATTCTTTTAGTTAAGATTTAAGATTTAAGGTTACAGTATTATTATAGCAAAAGCTTACAAATCAGAAACATAGGAAGAGGCAGATGAAGAAAGGTCTGGGAAGATCCCAAGTGTGAAATCCCATACCACTTTGTGGATGTGGCATGCTCTGAAACACCAGTGTATGCCAGTGAACAATGTTTCTAACCAGGGAAGCTCACCTAAGCTCTGGTGTCCACATTTTTCAGGAGGAGGAGGGGGCCGGGGTGTCATTCATTCAGCAGGCAGATTAATTGAACCATTGACCACATGACTCAATATCCAACCTCTTCCCCTCCCCCAAATTTGGACGGGTATCAAGTGTCTTAAAGCCCCAACCTTCTAATCACATGGTTGGCCCTTCACCACCTTCCATGTTCCAGGCTAACTTCATTAACAAGCTCTCTAGGGACCCACATGAGTCACCTTGTTAGCATAAATGATCAGATGTAGTCCAAGGGGCCCACCAGAAATAACAAAGAAAGACACTCTCAAGACAGGAAAGAGATACTCCCAAAGACAGGAAATTCCAAAGGTTTAGAGTATGCCTCCTGAGATCCAGGGACAAAGAACAGTCAAGGCCTCTATTACATAGAACTATTATTATTTTTCTGAACCATATAACATAAGATACAAACTCCTAAGTGTTTCCATATGTAGCTCTTACAAGCAGAAGCATGTTCTCATGGTATAACACATCTACAATACAATGATTAAGGAAAGTTAATACAAACATAGTAATATCATCCAATATATAATCCAAATTCAATTTTCTCTGTTGTCCCAGTTTTTTCTCTCTCAATTCAGATTTCAATATAGAATCAAACATTTCGTTTAGTTGTTATGTTTCATTACTGTCTTTAAACAGAAACCAGCCCTTTTATTCTTTTCTTCTCATGACATTGACAGTTGGGAAGAGTATAGACCAGGTGTTTTATTTAAAATGTCCCCCAATTTTAGGGTAGTCTGATTGCTTCCTTACGATTTGATTCAGGTCATACATTTTTTGGCAGGAATACTAAATAAGCTTTGTTGTGTCCTTCTTAATGAACCATATCAGGAAGCACATGATACCTTGATTTAGGTTTAGACACTTATTTTCTTATTCTAGAGGTCTTTTTCCCCCTATGGTATTAATAAATAAGCCATGTGGAGATATTTTGAGGTTATTATAAACATACTATTCATTATCAAAATATCCACAGCAGTTTTAGTATTTATTGATGATTCTTGCCTCTGTTGTTGGTGACTATGGTGGTGATTTCCTGACACTATTATTCCCCCTATGGTTATTCATTATTTAGTATTCTACTGTAGAAAAAAAGCCTTTGTTTTATTCTTTTTCATTTGTTGGTTTAACTTTTGGTATCAGAGTCATGAATTCTTCTTTTTATTCAATATGTTACTCTAAGTCTCTTCCATTTTCACATCTGTTCAACAATAATCACAAGCAGCCATATGTAAAATAATGTTTTAGGGAATATTGTTTTATATTTCTCCTAAGTGAGAAAGCTGACTTCGAATCATTGAACTAGCAGTCTTTTAGTTCTTAATTTTCTAAATCTTTTCACTGAACCATCTATGTGCAGTAAACATTTAAAACAGACAAGTAAGCAAGTAAAGATTTTGTGGAAAGTCACACATGATGTAACTCAATTTGTATTCCAAAACACCACCCTCATTGGAAGAAGAACTGAGCACACATCATTGTCAGATCGATGGTTTTAAAATCACGCCAGTCAGTTTGAGAGTTAGCGTGTATATTAGAGTATGATTTCAGTCAGAGTGTGGATAAACATGTTGCTCCTGGAAGTCCATGTACTTCTTACCTTCTGAAACATCCAGTTCCTTCTACTTCCCCCTTTCTGATTGTCCACATCGGGAACTCTTGCCCTGGTAACCCATCTAAACTCTTTGATTAGCAGTTTGCATGTAAGGTATGTCCCTCTCCTTAAACTATGAGAGTGCACATTGATTAAAGTATAAATCCTTCAACATGAAAGTACACTCACACAGTGGGTTTTAGGCCTTTAGTACAAGGGGACATAGGATGCTGGTTGCCTTACTAGAAGAAAGTGATCTGTTGGGAAGTGAGAAGCTGAGGGTCCAACACAAGATAGCCTGCCTCTAGCCCGATGGCTCTGGTAGACTACCGTCATTTTGATTTAAGCCTTCTGGAAATGTCGCCTAACTACAAGCAGGGATGTGTGGAGCAGGACATGTGTCAAATGATGAAACATTCAAAAGACACTTCTTCAGACATCCCTGGAACCTGAACATCTTCTCTATGTGCCTTTGGAACTGCTGTTTTCCATTCCTTGCTCTAGTTTTTCCTTTGTCCACAGCATTTTTCCACTTTTTGCCTATCACAAGATTTACTATTTACAATGATTTATTATTTTTTTATGGCGTCTCTTCTCTGAGAACTCGTAACCCCTGCCAGAATGTAAAATCAAGGCAGGTAAATAGTTGTGTCTATTTTATTCCTTGATATATTCTAAGTACTCAGGACAAGGGGAGCTCAAAAATACTTACGGAAGGGTTGGCAGTACATGGCACAGCTGATAGAGCAGTCCCATTGGCAAGTCCTCAGAAATCCATAACTGAAAATGAAAGCTTCCAACTTACGTACTGTGAAACAATTGGTTTCTTTTTTTTTTTTTTTTTAAAGGGACAACTAGACATGTTTCAAGCCTGTCCATTAGCATCAACTTTATTTTTTACATAGACATTTCCCACTGTTTATTATTTTGCAAATAATTTTTTTCTGTCATTATTACCAGTGTTCTTGTTAATTTTCTTAACTTCCTGTATAAGATACTGAGATGGCTTCCTGTGTTAAGATTTATTTTAGGGATGATTTCATGTTTCAGAACACTTTTCTAAACTGGAAGAGACAATGCTACCTCCACAGATTACAAACCTGCTCACATGTTGTGTGGCTATTGGGAGACCTCATTCATTCAGAGTCCAAGAGACTATGGCTGGATGCAGAACGCAGCATGAGACCATGGTAGACTAGAGTCAGAAAACCATGTCTTTCAAAATCAGTTTAGTGCTATGTAGTAGCATCCCCTGGAAAACCCTGCTCTTATGGAAGAGCAGATTTATTTCTCCCAGTCGAAAAGATACTAACATCTGCTCCACACTTAGCTCTGTGCTTCCAATCACTAGGTCTCCAGGAGAATGGGCATCATTGCTTTGGTCTATTTGAATGATACTTGCAACGTGGAAAGGATGCAATTTCTAAGAGCAAGTTGTTGTTAAAATACCTTCTCTAATACAACTTAAAGACATCAATGCAAGTCAGAAACTTGATATCATTGGAGAACAAATGATTGGGTTTCAGGTCTTCTATGACTTAGCTTAAGAAGTTTTTCAGGGCATGCCTGGTGACCCAGAAGATAAGTCCACCAGACAGAGTCCACACACATCCCAAGGACTCATGTTCAGATCCAGGGCCAGGGAACAGCAGGATGACGACTAAATAAAGTAAATAAATATATAAATGTTCCTTCCTTCCTTCTTCTTGACTGCCTACCTACTCATCTTCATTCCTGCCTACACATTTTCTTTAAAAAAAACAAAAGTTCTGCAGGAATACTATCTTTGTTGGTAACATTCAATTGGGGACATAAAATAGGTTCTAGATGAGTAACTGGATAGTTTCAGAGCCCGTATAGAGGTTCTTAACATGGCATCCACTGAGTCTAAGAAGTCCAATTTTCTGTGAAAAGTACACATATTTCATTAAATTTCAAAGAAATTCATGTTTCTTATGAAAAAAGGGGTGTTGTGTATGAAGAATAACTAGATTTTTGTCAGATGTCCATGTTTTATAAATGAGAAGATGGAGACATAATGGTGGAAAATTACCATTTCAAGGCAAAAAGGCCTATGTGCTGGGACAGATTGCAAAACAAATTCTCAGTGGACTCCCAGCAGAATATTCTGAGAATCATTATCCTCTTCTGTAAGAATAGCTTAATCTCATAACATTGCAATGTTTGTTGAGACATACAAGCAGCTATTTGGAATGTTCTTTACAGCTCAGTTACCTTATTATTATCATCACAGTGTTATCTTGAGTTTCATGTGTATGTGTGTGCACAAAACTGTCTGAATCAAGTTGGTTAAGATGCTATCTATGAGAGTTCTGAAACCTGAGATCTCTAAATGCCTGAATTCCAAAATTGTGAAAGTATGAAACTTTCCAATGATTTCTAACATTTCCCTGGAAGTTCACATTTCCTAAACTCCTCCATCCCTCTGAGGTTTTGTAAATGGAGTAGAATATACTACACTCTTAGATGGTCCAAGACGTGGATGTGTTGCCTTATTGAGAAACACAACCTACCATATTCTTATTATCGTTGTTATTTTCTCTCGCATCAGTATTTCCTTCAACACCTACCACTTTCTCTTTCAATATTCAAAGTGATAAAACTAGCAACTATTGTCAAATCAGAAAGGACAATGAAATAAATAGGCTTTGGCATCTTTAGAAGATGCCTGTGGTGAAAAATTACTTTTTTTTTTCACCTACTCCAATCATTACAACATAATGTGAAAAGTCTTATTAAATAGGCATATGCAAGATATTATTAAAAAATAAAAGATGCTTAAACATGACAGAAAAGTGGACAATTTGTGGTTTGAAATGTGTTATAATCTTGAACTTGGTAAGGACATTCTGGACAGAGGGTGATTCTCCTATGCAAGTATCCCTCAGAATTGACTCTGTCCTTGATCACATGGATGTTTTTGGCTTATAGAAAATCATTTCTGATGTCTGTGAAAGGCCATACACTTCTTAGGCAAGGTTCTTTAGGCTTATTATCTTTAATTAAAATGTAAAAAATAGAATTTCTAAAATGTCTGAATGTGATTCCTCCTACTTTGTTCCCATGGTGCCATGGGTAGAAATGAAAAGGAGCCCTGGACTGTGTCTCCTGAAAAGACATCCCACTTCTTTTGCATCTCCCTAAAAGCCTCCTATACCTTATCTTCTTTGACTCATTCAGGGCTAGTTATGTACTCCTGTTATGCTGCCATACTGTGGTTTTCTTTTATGTCCCCATCCCCACTGTCTGATGAGGTAGATGTTTCCTCTCCTGCACACCTTTATCATTAGGTCTTTACGTTGCTTCTTCCCTTTCACCTTCTATAACACATTTGGTTTGAATCTCTTGCCATCTGACTATACCATCCATTTTGCAGAATTTTATAGACTCTTGGGTAACTCTTTTTGTTCCTTCGAGATTTTATCTTCCAACTCGTGGCTTTCCTCTCTAATACCATTATTGAAGTTCTTGATTTCAGTATCCACATATATGATTTCTTTGCCATCCTGAACTTCCATTCTCTCGATCTTGGCATCAGGAAATCTTATTCTCCATCCTTGACCAATCATTCATTTCATGACCCAAACTAAGATCTCATAATTATCAATATCTATAACTTAACTATTAGCTCAAATGTGAACAGACTGTCTCATCAGCACCTTGTACTTTCTAATTTAATCTTAGTTCCTCAACTCCGACAATCCTTCCATTCACTGGACACTACAATCCCCTGACCTACTTCTCTTTCACTCTTTTGTCTTCCCCTTATCTTCACTTTCCAGACCATACATTTTCAGTTTTATGGTGCATCATTATAATAACTCTTCTATTATTGAATTACTCTGTCTCTCTTGTTTCAACTTGCTAACTGGTAAAACTCCTAAATTAAGTTCATCTTCCTTTGGATTTCATAAACACATCTGCACATCTTTATTAACTGGAGACATATTCAACCTAGTTGGCTAGATGTGATATAAATTTATAGTCACTATTCTAAAATATTTCTAGTCTATTCACTCTCAACCTGAAACCAGTGCATCTCAAATTTAGAGCGTATGAATCAGCTGAGCATCTTATTAAAGTGCAGATCTGGCCCTGGAATACAGGACTGAAATTCTGCATTCTTAAGAGGGTCTCAAGTACTGTCCCTGTTGCTGATCCACAGATCCCACATTAAATAGTAAGATCTGAGGTGACTATTTCAAACTTCTCTTTCCTAGAAGTTTTATTTCCTTCTCTATTCACCTTTAACGGACTTACAAAAAACTGTTTTGGAATACTATTTTTCATTAAAAGGACATCTTTATGATGATGCTGTGCAAGTTAAGAATCAAGTGAAAGATGCCATGATAATCAACATTTAATTCTGTCAAAAAGATTTACACCCAAATTTCTCTTCATCAACACTGAAAAATATTGTATTATTTCTTTTGTTTGCATTGTTATATGCTTTTTAGGATATTGAATTTTCAACTCATTCTGTGTGCATTTCACATTACACCCTCTACCAGACTCCAGTGCTCGTTACCACTGCCATGTCACAGATGCAAGATGGTAGCTACCAGGTAATGGGTGGGAACAAGGGAAGTGAAGCTTGCTCATTCTTATCCTGAAAAATGATAACCATTCAGTGCTTTAAAATGCCATATCTTTACTGCATTTATGCCCAAATAATCTGCTTTCTCTCTTTTTACCAGGGTCTCTGGCCGTGTTGCCATCTGTGGCAGCATCTATACTGGGACACTGCATTCCATTCTTTATGACCAGCTAACCCCATAGCTTCAAGTTTCTTCTCTTTCCACTGTGTCCTCAGTTTTTTTAAATCATGCTGCTTCATTCTCATTGAATCAGACATGCTGTGACTTCTTCAATTTTTGGAAAAAAAAAAAGTCATTCTTATAATGACAATGAAGTCTAATAACTCTCTGGAGTTGCTTCTGCCCTCCAGCTATTATCCATTGTTCTACTCTCTTTTATAGAAGGACACTTAGAAAGACTTGTCCATGTTCATCATTTCCAATTCATTTGACCCCATTGTCTCCCAGATTTACTTCAGTGTCTTTGCCCCACTCTCAGTCTGTATCCAAGAAAATTGTTCTCTTTGGGATCACTTAAGATTTCTACTTGCTAAATCCAAGGTTGACTCCTCAGGGCTTATCCTACTTGACCTCAGAGCAACACTGGGTACAGCTGACTACTTCATTTCCTTCACGTAACTTCTTCACTTGGCTACTAAAACATCACATTCTCTTGTTTGTTTGTTTGTGTTTCTCTTATCCTCAGTAGGTGATCCTGCTCAGTCTCCTTTGTAGATTCTTTCGCATCTTCTTGATTTCTATAGTTGAAATATTTTTTCCCAGCTAATTGCTTAGACCTTCATTTTTTTTCAATCTGGTATTCATTCTCCATAGAGTATAGACTCTCCACAGAAACTAGAATGCCTCATTTTAATTTTAAATTCAAAATTATAGATTATAAGGCTTATTTGCAATGATATGCTTTTAGTATGAAAAGGAGCCCCCAAGCAATAAAAATGATCTAATTTTGATATATTTATTTATTGAGGCATGCAAATATTGTGTATGGGAAAACTTACAAAAGAACTGTATTAAAACTATCTTTAAAAATAAAGCTATTTCTCAGAAATGAAAATATCAAATGTATATGTATATCATTATTGCTTAATAGAGCATTACATTATATAAGCCAAATAATCACTCTTGGTAGTTATTTATTTGCATAATGATTTTTTAAGTTTTATCAATGTCTAATACAGGCAATCAAGCTCTTGAGTATGGATTCAGTCAATAGTTATAGTAAAATTCAAGGGACACAGTTATGGTAAAATTCAAGGCAAATAGAGAAACTCTTTGATACTAGAAGTAGTGATATAAAGAAAATCTAAAATGAAAAAAGTTGGTTGCCACTGGTATTTTTGAAGAATTTGTACTATGATCATACTATTTTTCATTTTTTTATAAAATTTCCAGCAGAGACCTTTAACATTGCATTTTATGGTTAATATATGTAAAACTATTCTGAATTTCTAGTGTTTTAAACAATTGCATAAACACTTCAAATCAAATATGTTGTAATAGAACATTCTATTGACAACAAAGCAAAACGACAAAGAATCTGGGTTTCTGAAGATATTGTTGAGCCACTGAATTAAGGGTCTTGGAACTGCTCCATTTCATTTATGACTGGAGTACAAAGGTCCCTAATGGATACAGTTCTGTGTTCTTTGCCTGAGAGAGTTTTCCAGTTTCTCAGTTATATCACTGTTTCTTGCTCTTCCCTGCTTCCTCTTTTGTATCCTCTTCTTATCTCACCACCTCATCCCTCAGTCAGCTCTTTTTGAGTTAGGTGACTTTCTATATCATTACCGCTAGTATCAGAGTGTGTATTTTCCTTACATTTTATTGTGAATGTAGCCTGGACACACACACACAAAACTATACATAATGTACATGCTCATGTGCGTGTGTGCGATGTAGCTATTTCTTCCCCAAATTCAGTGCTTTCTCCATATATTGAGTACAACATTCTTCTCTTAGTAGTTGCTATTGCCGCCACAGAATTGTAAACCCTAGGACCAGTTAGTACTATGGAATAAGTAGAGTTCCACCCAGGCTTGGAGTTTTCCTATTAACCCTGTAATTGAAGTGCCTTAAGGCCTCCTTACCCATCTTGGCCCTTTTGGAATCTTCCTCAGTCAGAACTTTAACTTGTCTAACAGGTAAAACCCTTGCCCACGATTTGTTTTCAGTAGTCATTTATTTGCATGAATGTATTGGTCAGTGGAGGGAGCTGCCAGGTTTTCCATCTCTGAAGGTTTCCCTATAAGTTAACTGTGGACACCTGCATGACCCCAGGAGGTCCTAGTCACTGTTCTAGTTGAGACTCTGCAGTGATTGCCACACCTAGAACTCCTTGTCAATACTGACATGTCTTCAAACATGCCACAGAAGTTCTGGTTCCCAAGAGTCATCTTCAGTGAAAAGAATAAAAACTAACTAAAGAGAAAATAAAGTGAACTATTGAGGACACCCTCTTTCTCTTCAGAGGCTGCATCTTTCATTTTTGATTCTTTTTGTTTCTGTGATAAGTTTATTCTTCCTTTGTTTACACTGCAATGTGCTCATTAAGATATTGCAATCTCGGCTCAGACTGTATTTCACAGCATGCCCACCACCAGAGTTTCAGTGCCCTTGATCACCACCTTATTCCTGTGTTCTGGCCTCCCTACTCCAACCCCGTTGGTAGCCATAGTCTTGTGTCCTGCGAATTTTGTTGGGATTCTTCTGTTTGGTTTCTTTATACTCAACATGGGGGGGTGAAAAAATATTGCATTTCTATTTTTCCCTCTGGCTTATTTCACTTCACACGATCCCCTCCAGTTCTTGAAGGGCTATAACTCTGCAATAGTGATGTGGGGACAGCATAACTTAAAATCCCTAGGGCAGTATGCAGATGTATGAGCAGAAAATTAACTGGCAAAGCCTGAGACATCTAAGAGAAAAGACGCCACCTTTGCAGCTTGGGTCTGGGACACATGCCTACATACTTACACCATTTTTCACTCCAGGTAACCTGGACACACCCACAAAGGGAGAAGCCCCCACCTCAGATACATACAAGAATCCATCTCCTCTGAGTGTAAGATGTAGGCAGCACATGTGGCTACACACACGTGTGCATCCCTGGATGGAACTTCCCCGGCCCGCAGGGCGCTTATGCTCAGTATTACTGCTTTTAATGAACTTGCTGTGTGATCCTGACCAAACGGCTCTCTCCACGAATTCTTTCTGGATGGACCCAGCATCTCATCAGTGTGTCTCAGCTCACCCTCACCTGCGTCAGTAGGAGATACTTGTTGAGGGTAAATGAGTAAGTCACTGTTCTTAGATGGAATGTATAATTATTGGGATTTCCTCCTGGAATCCTGAGGTCGCTACTCTGTTAGAGACTGAGTCACATCTGCACACTAAACTTTGACATTCATATGTTGCAGCACTAATCCCCCAGTGTGACCGTATCCAGAAACAGGTCCTTTAATAAGGAGTTGAAGTTAAATAAAACCACACACACTTACTCACTTATATGTGTATGCAGTCATTCATAACTCTGTTTTTTAAAATACTATTTGTTGCTAGTTTAAATTATGTCAGTTAGATTAAGCAGAATAAAATGTCGTCTTTTGATTCAAAGCTTGTATTTTCTAGATTGCCTTGTATAAATTACATATTCTGTAGTCAATGTTGAAAAAAATACTACTGTTCTCATAAAAGGTCATCTATAGCATGGATAAAAAATAGTTGCTATGTAATTGCTATCTAGGTTTAAATTAGCCAGCTTGAATGTCTGCAATCCTGGAACAATAATCAACCATATCAAACCATATTAAGCCTCGTCATGGTTTTCATTGCTTTTAGCATAAAGTATATCTTGAATTAAAATTGTAGATTAACAGAGTTTAGTTTACTCAATTTCAGTTTAAAGATCAGAGATTTGAATGGTCACAAAGGGTACCTTAAAAGGAACTGATATTCATGAATAACACTTTGGGAGTCTCTGGGGAGACCACAAAACATTCTGGGGAATGTCCACAAAATTTCTTTAAACAACATATTTAAAATATAGGAAACTGCTGCTAATTTCAGCGAATTGAAATTGAGAAGCAGAAGACCATGCACTGCCTCATGTAATCAGGTTAGTGACTTCATAGAAAATAAAAAATCAACTCCTCAAGCTTATTCTTCTGTGTAGCATTTTTAGAAACATAGGTAAGTTTAAAATCTTTTGAAGCAAGTCACAGCAATTATTGTTTTTCACCATGACTTAACCTCCAACTTTGGCTTTTATGTATCAGCAAATACATCAGAACTATAGAGTTAAGAAAGAAATGGTTTGTAGTCAAAAATATTTTTATTCAAGAGAATAGATACCGAGTTTAAAGAAGATTAAGTCCAGCAGTAGCATTTATAGAAAGCATAGAACATGTCAAGAATACTGACATTGAACTAAGTGCATTTATATCAATTATATATATAGTCACATATACAAACACACACACACACATACGTACATTCATTCATTATATTTGCAACAATGCTTTTAAAGTCTTGCCTCATCAAGCTACAAGATGATTTTCAAAGTTGGGTCTTAAACATGTGAGATTCCTATACTATTTTCCTACTCTAGAAATGCCAGCCAAGAACATTCAACTACGTAAAGTTGGAGATGGAAAACATTTAAAAATTTTAGATACTGAATACTGAAATTTCACCCAGCTTCTTAAATGTTGTGATTAGCTTTTTGAAACAAAAATCATTTTTGATTTGTTTTGCCTTTGTTCTTTTTTCTACCTCCACTAAAGGCTATTCTTTGAAGAGGAATGGTGAGTTTTCTAAGTACCAATGCCTACATCAAAGTGATGTTCCCTGCTGTTCCCCAGGACATCAAAGGGGGTTGTAGAAAATGCCTAGGGAGGAATTACTTTTATATTTTAAGTACAATGCAGTGACGAAGATCATAGCAGTAGTAACAGAAATAAATCTGGAGAGACAACACTCCATTGAATCTTTCATGTGTCCACATATCTTGCAAGTAATCACGGATACATTTTTTTCCAAACTGTCTTTTCAAAGATATTTGTAAAGAGAATAGCCTTGAAATGTGGAGATTGTTTCTCCCTGTAGAGGTGAAAAGGAAGACGTGTTTGCTATCCAGAATAATAAGGATTATATCTCCTCCTGGGTTAACATTTCAGTTGGATTCCTTATAAGTCAACAGGACAGGACTTCCAAAGCTCAGATGTCTTCAGTCATGATTCACTACCTGGTATAAATATCACCCTTCTGCCCTTATATTCTCATTGTCCCCTAATAATTGGGGGACAATTGTATCCGGCTTGATGATCATACAGCCTGCAGTATTGTGAGTGATGAAGTCTTCAGTGTCTGATCAGTAATCTCTTGTCTTCTGCGGTGATTCTGAGGCAGGTTAATTTATCAGCAGGTAAGAAACATAAAAATCTCAGACCCTTTATAGACCTTCATTCAGAGTCTGATAGCAGCAGTATATTCACTACAAGATAGCATTACTAAACAACAATACACAAGATACAAAGTCTTTTTATTAATTTACAAAAAACTTTCGATTTTTTTAAGTAGAGAATTAACCCATTTTTTAGTGTCTGAGGATGTTGAAGCAGCAAGTCAGATCTTTGTTAAATTCTGTTGCTTAAATTTTCTGTAGCTTTTCTTATGCCCGTCTTCACTTTCAATAGTCTTTTCTCTTGTGTTCTAGCTTATTGGTTGAAAAATTAATCCTGAGTTTATCTTTGGGTTTAATCTTTTTACATACTCTTGTTCTGGAATTTATCCTCAATTTCCAAGCAAGAGTGGAGGAAAATGTTGAAAATAATAGAAAAGACAATGGGAGCAAATCATATATGGCAAATCCAATGTGGAAAGAACAGGAGAAAAGGAAAAAGAAAAGATTTTTAAAAGATATAAGGAAAACATCAGATAGAATAAAAAATAAGAGATATCAATAATGACAATATATACATTAGAAGGTATATTATTGTTAAACGTTTGATAATCCTTGCTCTTAAATTTTTATCTTCTTTCGTTTTTCGACCTTTGCTCTACTAATTTTTATGTTGTTCCTGTCTTTGTGAGTTGAGCACTTAGCTTAATTTGCATTTTCTCTTGCTTTCTAATATGTGCATTTTAGACTATAATTCTCTGAACACAAGTTTGTGCAGTGTGGCACAAATTTTGGTAAATGGAATTGTCATTGTGCATTTAGTTCTATGCAGTTTTAAATGTTAATCATTATTTATGAGTTGACCAATTAGCTGAAGTCTAAAAATATGGTCTTATGAATAATAGGTTTTGAAAAAAATTGTTGAAGCTTTCTTTGCATTCACTCTTTCTCATTTTGCTTCTCAATTATACATGATTTTTTTTTTCCATTTTATTTTCAGTTCTGAAAGAACAGTATTAAAAATCTTGGCAAAGGTGTTTCTGTCTCCATTTTTCCATGATATTCTGTTAATATTTTTTGATATCTTCAATTCTATTTCTGTAGATCCATGTAGTAGTTCATGTCATTTTAGAAGATTGAGTCTTTTATCACAATTTAATGATGCTAAGTGCACATCATGATGACTTGTGCTATAAAGGAAAAATTAGTTATTCAATTGTCTTCAAATGAATTACTATTTCCTCTGTAAGCCTAGTACAGGTACCAATTCAGATGTCAACCCAGTTAATGTGATGACATAATATTACAAAAACCATTAAGTAGCCCAGGCACTTTTCAAACACGTGAGGATATACCTTCAGAACCTGTGATCCTTCGAATACACGGTCCTGCTTCCAAATGTCCAACAACAGGAATGATGATGCAGGGAGACAGGCAAATGAATAGGCCTTGGGTAGAATCCAAAATATTTTAATACTTAAAATTTTCACTCAAGGTTTTTCCAGGTACAAGTGATGTGGATTTTGAGTAATTTCTTGAAAGGTTTGCGTACTATTTTTTTTTTTTTTTTTTTTTTTTGCTCAAAAATTAGAGACATACAGTACCACATAGCAAAGAAACTTTATTTGTGTTGGGGATACTAAAAAAATAAAGATTTTGGCACTCGCTTGTGGAATATCATGAAATGAAGCAAACAGGTGAGCCCTAGCAGAATTCACAGGACACAGACGATGGCTGTCAGAGGGAGGGAGGGAAGGAAAAAGAGAGGGATCAAGGTAGTGGTCAGGGCACTGGAACTCTGCTGGTGGATGTGGTGTGTAATACCATAGACTGAAAAGAAATTTCAGTATCTTAAAATGAGTATGACTTTGTAAACCATAAAAATAATAACATCATTATTATATATAAAAAAAGAACATTGTAGTTTCAGGAGAGAAGGAATCCAAAGGGAGGCATGAATTCTGTCGGCACTTAGAGATAAGATGAGAGAGAATTCAATTATTCTAGAGCTAACAGAAGTGTGGGGGTTAGATGGTCCGCTCCTCTTTTGTGCATCCTGAGTGACAGTCATGTCATTGTGTCTCTAAGCCGAGACATACAGGGTTATGAGGTAGTGATGGTAGGAGACAGCTGTGCTGAATAACTGGAGGTTACAGAAGTGTGGCACCTGGGCTCCTGGCACCGGTACCCATCCTGGAAGTGGGTGATCCTGACTCTCACTGAGCCTTCCCTTCATTCACCTGAGCCAGAGTTAATAAATGATATTTAAAGCAACAATGACACAGATACTGAATAATCTCACTCATGTGGAATATAAAGAAACAAAACAATGAGCAGGCTTAGCAAAATAGGCTAACCTTTGGACACTGACAACAGAACTGAGGTTATCAGAAGGGAAGTAGGATGGAAGCAAGTGGTGGAGAGGGTCCTATGGGTGGTGATGGGGGTCATTGATAATTTGGTGGTGGACAGTATGTGTTATATATTTGATGAATAATGAATCTGCACATCTAAACACACACGTGTATATATATATATATCGCAAATAAAATTCGCCTTTACAGAATTCAAATGTATGTGTTATATGTTATATAGATTTAAATATCTAACTATATCTATATTCCTATAAATTTATCTGTGGTTCCCTGGTGATGGCGGAAAGCCATGACTTCTAATAAGAAGCCATATTACAGTCTATCTGTAATGGGTTGAAAGGTGACACAGGCCTCTTCAAGAGCCTTGCTCTAGAATTCCAGGGACTTATGGAAGAAGTAGCAACTCTTTAGTTAGTGATAAACTGCTAACCAACCCCCAGGGACACTGCCTGTGATTTACGTTCCACCCAAGGAGAAACCTTTTTGATTGAAGGAGCGTCTCAGGTGAGCTCTTTGCAAATCAGCCGGATGTGTTTTCTCATTGGAAGCCTAGACTGTGAGACTTCACAATGGTGCCAGACAAGGTGAACAAGCTTGTAACCTGTTAATTTGCTGGAAATCATGGCAGCAATAATCTGATCGGGTTTGCTAGACTGTCTCCATTTGAAGTGGACAGTGGTGTCTCTTGTGAAGACTGTGACACATTAAGACAAGTGTGTGATTATTATATCCAGTCAGGCACCTGGGCAACTCGAAATGGCCCACTGCCAGGTGAGAAGCCCACATTTACCACCATTTGCTGTGATTGGCATATTGGTGTGCCTGAACCTGTCTCCAGATCCCTTATTTCCTTCTGGGGCTGCATCAATCACAAATTCCTTCAGCTGAGCTCAAGTGCATTTATCAATATGCTAACTCCACTCTGAAGCTATTCTAATAGGAGTTATTTCTGGGCTATAAAGAGATCGCTACTTGAACTCCCCCAGTCAGGAGAAAACAAAAACAAAACAAAAAAAAACCTTGTCAGTGTTGGAGAATGGTTATATCTAGACTTTTTTTGACAGAGAAGGAATTGGATCTCTTTCTTCAGTACACAGTTTCCTTCTAAATTCTTTAGATATGCTATACAATCCTCCTTAGCATCCAAGCTTGAATCATGGGGATAATTTGAGACTATTAAGGTATCAAAATTGTTTCAATTTAAGTAGATCTATGTTGGCAATCATTCATAAAAGCAAGCTTATTCGAAAATCTACTGTATACAATAGAAGAGAGTTTAGGAAACGTCCTTTGAATGCTCCCAGAAAGTACCTTAAGAACAAATAGATCGCTAATTACAAAGAAATTGTCATGGGTTCTTTGCCCCCTTCCACTAGATTCCTTTACTCTGAAATAATCTACACTATTATTCAAACTTAATTAGGGTTAAGGTTGGGATATTTTAGCTTTACTTAAATTGAGGTCAATCTTAATAAGCTGTTTTCAGTCTTGTTATTTTACTCTCTCAATATTTTTAAGACGAGGGATAAAGTTGATATCATAATAGACAGAAAAACAATGGTAAAAGAAAACTAAAGTTACATTGTGGTAATTTTCAGAGAATTCACACTTAAAAATAATTTCAAACAAAACTAAATATTTTCTAAAATTTGCATTTCAAATCTTTGGTCCAGATAAATAACAATAAAGGTTGCTAAAGGAATTAGTTGATCAAACCTTAGAAAACTGGATAGATGCTGTCCTTTAGGAGGAGTAAGCTAAAAGGCTCAATACGTACAAACATCCCAATGTGCGAAATTAAAAATATAAAGTAGGCTCTACATGCTTCAGTGGAGTTGCTGCAGTCATTGCTCAGGAAAATTCTGGAAGCAATTATTAAAAGAGAAGCAATGATCAGTGAGTCACTCTAAGTGCCAAGGAAAGACAAATGTTAGGTAAAATTCATTCAATTCATAGATTATTCTCAGAGTACGCTCTTACTCAGTTTTTCTCCCCTCTATCACATCAACCTGGGATCTATTCTTTATGATTGACCTTGACTATATCTTTCAGCATCTCTTCCAATCTGATCATGTACATTCATATCATTCAATAGCTCTTCTGTACTTTCTGAAGAAATAACCATACTCTTGATAGCATACAAATATCTTCATGATTTGTCATTCGCTAGTTTATGTCTCTCCCAGTACCAACATCTGCTTTAGTCTTCCATCATTTATTGTTAAATTCTTGCTGATCTTTCAATATCTAAAGTAATCATCACTCCTGCAAACTCATCTTGATTGTCACACACCCCCTCCACTTTCTCCACTACAAGACAAAGTTGGTAATTTCCATCCTTTGTGGAATGGAACCCCTGTGTGCATAAACACCCTATTAGCAGTCAATGCAAAAGAAGGCATACGGATGGCCAACAGACACATGAAAAGGCGTTTCTCATCTTTTATTATTAATGAAATACAAATCGATACAACAAAAGGATATCACCTCACACTTGTGAGAATAGCTATCATACAAAAGCCTGGAAACAAGGTTGATGAGGGTGCAGAGAAAAAGGAATAATTTTATACTCTATGGAAGTATAACTTGGTGCCATCATTATGGAAGATGAGATATCTCAAAAGTTAAGAAAGGAAATTTAATATGATAGTTATCCTATTTCTGGGTTTTTACCCTTCCAACACACAAATACTATAATTTAAAGAGCTCTGGGCATCCATATTCATTGCAGCATTTTTTTTACAATAGTCAAGAAATGGAAACAACCTAAATGACCACTGATAGAAGAATGGGTAAAGACTCTTTCTCTCTCTCTCTCTCTCTCTCTCTCTCTCTCTCTCTCTCTCTCTCTCTCTCTCTCTCTCTCCACACACACACACACACACACACACACACACACACACACACACATGAATACTACACATTATTACAAGTTTGAAAGAAATGAAATTCTGCCATTTGTAGCAACATGGATAGAACTAGAGCAGATTATGCTGTCACAAAAAAGAAAGACAAACATCAGATGATGTCACTCATAAATGGAGTATAAAGAAATAAATTAAATGAGCAGATGAAACGAAAATTAACCCTTGGATATTTACCAAAGACCTGACAGGAAAGAGGTGGGAGGTACAAGCAAGATGGAGGTTCAATGTGGACCACTATTTGAAATTTGGTGGTGGATTTTGTGTTCTGGATTTGATGAATAATGAACCTGTGCATCTAAATTCATATTACTTTTCAAATCAAAATTACCTACATTGAAAACAAAAGAACGAATATAGCAAAAACATAGAAGGATGAAATTTTTACTTTACATGACTGTTGGCTCTCAACAAACTATGAGCTCTCTAAAGCAGAGATAATGTTATCATCCTATTGTTGTCCCCAGATAATCTGTAAGAAGAAAGAGGAATAAAAATTTGTGGTGTAAAGGAATTAATATTTTGGGGTTGCTTATTACTAGAGACTAATGTTCAAACTGGTATCTAGAAGGAAAGTGCAGACATAGCAAAAATATATGAGTCATTGTATTAGAGGCCACATAAGAAGAAAGCTTTTCTGAGAAGTTGGGGGAAAAAATAGTGTGATAATAGTGAACAGCAAAATAAATGATTACATGTATCTTGTGTGTGTGAAAGTGCTGGTTTTGTTTACCATAATGCTGGAAAATGCCAAACATGAAATCTAGAACCTCAAATATACAACTGGAATGTCTTGAGATAGTTTTCTAAGTCAAAGGATATATCTCCCCATCCCTCCCTCTTCTTTTAGCATATAGATATAGATATTGTTTTCTTTCTCTACCTTCAAAGAACTTTCTCATTGACTATCATGCATGTAAAAGGCCTAAAGAGAAATAGATTCACTTTGCAGTCCAAAAAATAGGGGATTTTAAAGAGCATAACCCAATTGTGCTCCTAAAATTCATATAAATAGATAGATGGATAGATATGGATATGACATATATAGATAGATAGATAGATACAGATGCAGATGTAGATGTAGACTAAAGATATAGATATAGATATAGAGATATAGATATACGTATATTCCCTAGGAATGCAAAAATTTTCAACATTTGACAACTGATAAATATAATTCAACATACTAACCATCTGAATAAGAAAAATACGTATGATCATATCAACTAATGCTGAAAAATCATTAGATAATATTCAATATCTGTTCATAATAACTCTCAACAAACTAGAGCTAAAGAAGAAATGTTCTTAACTTGACAAAAACTATCTGCAAAAACCCTGAAGCTAATATTGTACTCAATGTTGAAAGGCTGAATGCTTTTCCCCTAATTTTGGAAACAATGATGTACACTCAAACCCATTCTATTTAATCTATTACTGGTAGTTCTAGACATTGTGAAAAAGAGAAGAAAAGAAATAAAAGGCACACAGTTTGTAAAGAAAGAAATTAAATCATTCCTATTCACAGATGACACTCCTGTATACATAGAAAATCTTAAGGAATCTGCCTAATAAGTACTGAAATTAATAGATGAATTCGGCAAATAAAATAGGAATCATACAGAGCAAATAAAATAAATTTGGGAGAATAATAAAATTGGAGGACATACACTTTTGAATTTTGAAATGTGCCATAAAAGTACAATTATCAATATAATGCAACACTGAGTAATTCCTAAAATATGAAGAGCCAATATAGTCATCAATTGATAAACAAAAAATAAATTGTGGTACATCTGTACAATGGAGTACCATTCATGAATAAAATAAATGAGCTATCCAATCAGGAAAAACCATGAATGAGTCTTAAATGAAAACTGCTGACTGAAACCAAAAAGCAAAGAGTCTTCCTCTTTCTCTAGATCTCCAAATATTTAATATTAGTTATGCTGTATCAATCACTAAACCCATCCCTCCAACATTCTTATCTATCATCTCATTATTTCTGCCTTTTCTGCATGATTTCCTTGTGCTTTCAGGTGTTTCTGCACTTAATCTTTCAGTATCTTTTTGAAGTAGAAATTAAATTAAATTAAAACTTACAATTAAGCAATGTACTGAATGAAAGCTCAACTATTGATAGATGCATAGATCCACACTTTCAATGTTGCAGATACTGGCGTTCATCTTCCTGCACAAGAAAATAGGGTTGTGGTGCTTGAGGAACGGCACAATGCTCTCCTGATCCCCAGGGAAATGTTCCATATCTTCAAGATCCCTCCAAAATGCCAATGACTGCACCAGATTTGGATTACTCCCATGGTGAAAATGATGACTGCATCTCCTACACATCTTAGTGTTGCCCTTTTAGCCTTCCTTTTAGAAGCTCTACTCTTTGGTTTTCTGATTCATTTCTAAGTAAATCAATCCATATTTATTCACAATTTTTTTCTTTCTGTGGGAGAAGTGAGCTGATGTTCTACCTGTGCCACCACCTTCAAATCATTACCCTGAGTTCCCCAATTTATTTCTCTTATTGATCTAATGTCATTCCACTCTGGTAATAGACTATTTTTATTTTTTCAATCCATTTATATGGGCTGTTGGTTTTGTGACCTAGTGTATGGTCTACCCTTGTAAATGTTCTCTGTGTGCTTAACAAGAGCCATTCTATTGTTTTGAGTGGAGTGGTCTACAGAGGTCCATTAGCTCTTTTTAGTTTCTAGTGTTGCTCAGTTTTCTATTTCTTCATTGATCTTATTTTGATGTGTCTCTGGATTTCTTTGTGTTTAACCCACAGGATTTCTTTCAGTTTCTTGGATGTTTGGATTAAAGTTTGTTTGTTTGTTTGTTTTTAATAGATTTGGGAAGTTCTCAATAATTATCTTTTCAAATGAACTTTCTCCTCCTTTTGTCCCTATCATTCTTCTGGCATTACCATTACTCATGCATCGACAAGCTTAATGGTGTCTTATAGCTCTCTGAGACTCCTTATTTTTTACTTTTTTTCCTCTGTTCTTCACATTACATAATCTATTGATTCATCTTCAAGCTCACTAATTCTTTCTTCTGAGAGTTCCAACATACTGTTGAATCCCTCTAGTGGATTTTACTTTCAGTTATACTTTTCAGCTCTGAAATTTCTGTTTGAAAAAATCTGAATCTCTGTGTCAATTTTTCTTTTTGTTGTAATATTATCAGAACGTTTTTTTCTTCCTCCTTTTAGCATGGTTTTCTTTAGTTCTTGGAATGTGCTTGTAAGCTTACTTTGAAGTATTTGTTAAGTTTGACATCTACTTCTTTGAGAGGCAGTTTCAATTGCCTAGATATGATTTCTTTGTTCACACTGTCTTGTGTGTGGGTTGGATATTTCTGTTTATTGCTATATAAGTAGCTTTTTAGAGATCAGATATATTAAAAATACATCTTGTGCAACTTTGGATATTACTCCCCTCCACACACCTCTAGAAATAGTTGTTATTTATTTGATGATGTCATTTATTTGTGATGAGCTGGATTATTTTAGCAAAATCTGTCTCATTCTCATGGTGTGTTGCCTTATAAAGGTGACATCTTAGACCTGAGAAATGTCATGCTGGATTTTAATAGAACTTTCTTTAACTATTTCTCTTCTTGACCATGCCAAATTGTTAAGTGCCACTCATTTCTGACTTATTTCCCTATTATTTTCTACAGTGACATAGGGCATAGAGAATGCCCATTAAATTCAAGTTCCTTCATAGAGATTTTTTTGAGATTTGTGTTTTAAATTGTATTTGAACTCAGAAAAACTCTTCTTAGCTCTCTGTTTATCCAGTTTCTCTGTAAAATTTACCAGATAATGGCTTAGCCTATATTTCTAAAGAATCTCCTTATTTCCTTTTCATTACATTTTACTATTCTATTGTTTTGAAAGTGCTCCAAGGTTAAACTTCTCTGTGCTCTATTGCAGTTAAGTCAACTCAAAGGAAAGAGATTCAATCAAAGCCCTTGCTGTATGGGGCAAAATCTCAGAGTTGAAGCTATGGAACAATGGGTAGACACCCCTTATGAAGTGGGCATTCTATTGGCGGAGGGAGGAGGA
Source organism: Solenodon paradoxus (assembly GCA_004363575.1). Lineage (NCBI taxonomy): Eukaryota > Metazoa > Chordata > Mammalia > Eulipotyphla > Solenodontidae > Solenodon > Solenodon paradoxus. Next base: position 36,365 of record RJWH01001067.1, read on the forward strand.
GCATAGACTAGGTTGTATCTTCTCTTCTTCTCAATTTCATTTGTCAAAAAATTGGAGTGAATATGATGTGGGTTCACCTTTTGTCTGTATTTGCCTGGGATGTTGAATCTGCAACAGGTGACCAGAACATAATGAGAAATGTTGAGGTAAAGATACCATAGCCCTTCAACTAGAAGCTTTTGGAGATGGATCTCTGTATTTTGGTGGTACCCATTTGGAGGGGCATTTACATCACAGATTTGGGATAAAGAATAGATGGAATGAGCTGCATTCTAAACACCATGGACTTTTACCAAGTTTTAGCTGAGTTTCTCAAGTCAGTATTTCTTCCTTTGATGTATGTACTTAAGACCAATTCCAGAGACTTTAAATTGTCATTTTTATAATTTTCACCAGTTTCACTTGGGTGCTAATTTGCATTATTTCTCAGGTAACCATGCCAGAAGTCCACTAGCCATAATTTTCCAACACTGGTTTTCCAAAGGATCTCAGACACCTTGTGGAAGAGAGAAAGTTCATCCAATGGTTCGTTCCTCAGAGTGAAGCCTAAGATTTTAATTGATGCTAGTTTTGTATGGGCCTCAGCATCTGTTTGGCTAAGGGCAGTTGGGAATGAAAGGAGAGGAGGCCATATTCCCATCACCATGTATCAGAATCCTCTTTTCTCTGACAAAGCCTCACTGTGCAGAGCAACACAACACCCAATACATTATTAATGTGAGCAAACTTTTCTAATAATACTTAGTTCACTCTCTTAAAATTGGCGCTATGGTAAGGAATAACATCTAACTCATTATATTCAGACTCTAAGTCTAATTCTATGAAAACTCTCCCTGGTGCACATATTCTGAGTGAATAATTTCATGACTCATTTTGACCTTTGGTTATTAAATGAAGTAATCATAAGTTTTACAAATGAGAAACAGAGGAAATATATAATAATTAAAATTTAAAATGTGTAACATCACCTTTCCTAATAAATATAATGTTTCTTTAATTTGTTAATTTATTTTGCTAATTTGATCTCAAAACTATATTGATGAAATGCACTTTATAACTAAGAAATAGAGGACCAACTGATAAATATGTGTATGAGATGGAAATAGTCACAACAATGAACTCTAGATCCTACATGTTATTTCTTTTTAAGGAAATCTTTAATACATTTGGTAATTGGGTCTCATTGTTAACAAACATTCAAAGTGGTAATTTTCTTAATATTTTGTAATGCCATTTGTCTTTGATATTTGAAGCATTCTTCATTGTTATTCTCTATATAAGTAAATTTAAGTTTTGTACTCAATTTTGTCCATCATCAGTATAGTAAGCTAAGCCTTGATTCTGATAGGATTTTTTCTTTTTGTCAAAAATGTACATTTGTTAGAACTTTAAAAGAATACTAGCACCTAACAGGTGTGCATTGGGAAATAAACATGACTAAATAAATAAAATCTCTTAAATAAAAGTCTGTTACTTTCTGGGTCCTTTAAGAATATATAAAGTATCATATATCTTGATATTCTCAGGAAATGGGCCATAGAATGCGTTAAAAAATGTCAAAAATCACATTAATTTGCCACTTCCTAATTAATAGCATGGTGCCATAGTTTAACTTATTTATATAATTTTATTTTTATCATCTACAAAAAACCTCACAATATCAGTGAAAGAACCTTTGGGAATACAAACATATGTGTTATATATACATAAAATATACAGATACATACATTATAAAAAAGTATATAAATCAAAACAGATATTGCCCAAGTTTACTTAATCCAAAAATAAGAAATGCTTGATTTAACATGAATAATGAATATATTCTATCTATCTATATTTTTGCACCTAAACTTTTAAAAATGAATAACATATTTTAGTTTATGACTATATGTACTAGTTTGACCCCTTCTCTATTATAAGTCATGAAGGTAGCCTTTAGTTTTTCTCTACTAAAAAATAGCGATGATCTAAACATTTTTGTATATCTTCATCCTGACATTTCTTGATAAAAGGATCTTAGAAATGGGGTTACTATGTCATTATATAACCCTCTTTATAAACTCTTGAGAGATAATGTCAAATTGCTATGGTTCTTGAATAATTATATTATTTGCTCTGGTTATTTCAGAGAGAAATAGTTGAAAAATAGTAATGCAGAGTTGTTATAAAGATGGATTATGAAAATTAGAGTAACCTCAAAACAAAATAGATTTAAGAAATCTGAGTTTCATTACTCTCCCGTCTGCATATTTTGAAATAGCCCTGATGGGTTCACTCTGGGATGTCCTCCCTCTTCCCATACAGTACCTCTGGACCCCTGCTTGGTGCATAATAACTCTCACTAGTGCTGCTGTGCATGCACTGTTTGCTATGCTGAGATGCACCACCAAGAACTTTTTCCCACATTTGGTTCTGCTTCACAAAATTCTACTCTTTTAAGTACTGTTTTAATCTGTCTTTAGAAAAGATTGAAGAGTTTGTCCGGAGTGACGTAGGTAGGGTTTATGCAAAGCTATCTGTCTTCTGTTAAAATGACAACACTTAGGACTAGTGTCTCCATCCAATATGAATGGTTTGTCTCTGTAATCTCTACTGTTGGGTTGTCAACTTCCTTAGTCCATTTCCTCCTCACACTTCATTCCATCAATGGCGCCCAGTGGTAGGAGAAAAGGAACGAAGTGGTGGTGGACACTGGAACTCTGGTGGAGGGTACGATGTGTAAAACCCATGGACTGAATTCAATATCTTAAAATGAGTATGACTTTAAAACAAAACAAAGACTAATAAAATAATTGCATTATTCAAAAAAAATTACACCCAACATGTATCTCTGCTGTGTTTCTTCTGTTGTCAGAAAAATTCTGTGCTAATATTGATCATGTGGGGACCTGGTGGGTGTGCACCATGATGCTCTGAACTATTAGTCACTAATGTATGTGTACATTTTGTTATGTTTCATCTGTTCACATTATAAAAAAGACATACTTAAGTAATTCTCTCTTGAGAAGTTGATTCCTTCTTACAGATGCCACCGCAATTTAATTGAAATTTTCAAGAAAAAAAGGGTTTCTGGTAGAAGCTTAAGAAAATACCAAGTACTTTTGACAAGGTAGGGAGATAAAAAAAAAATCAGTGAATATAGATTGGAGATATTTCTGTTACAAAGACACATTTTTCAGTTATGGGAGAATTCATGTTGACATTTTACTATGGAAGTTATCTTGTACTGAGTGTGTTAAGGAGTAGGAGGGGGAGGGGAGAGAGAGAGTTTTTGAAAATGTTAAAAAATCTACACCAGAGTGTGCTCTGGTGGGTCAGTCACTCCAGTGGGTGCAGTCCTTGTACATCCCAAGGACCTGGGTTCACATTCTGGGACTGAGGGGAGCAACCAACCAATGTGAACAGGTAAATAAAAATAAGATAAAATCCTTATTCCTCCTCTTCCTGCCTGCTTGCCTACTAGACTTCATTCCTGCCTGCATCTTTCTTCAAACAAACAAAAAAACAATAGAAGAGTCAGTTATCTGAGTTAAGATGGTTTAATTCTCAATGCTGACTTTAACAAAAGAGCTAACCTACCCAAATTAACTCTTGCAGACATGGTTGACTCTGGGAAATAATCCAAATTCTGTCACGAAGTGAGAGGGAAATTCATTGCAAGAATTCTATAGCAGGTAAAACTAGAGGGGAGTCTTGTTCCCCTGAGATTCATGTCAATGAACCAGGTGGAGATGTTACCCAGACTCTGGGGTCAGGAATGAGAGGATTCAAAGGGATCTCACTCCCTCAGCAGAGCACTCAGCACAACCCAATGTTGACCAAAGGAAGAAATACCAGTATGACAGCAAACACAAAGATAATTTATGAAATGATATCTTGAAGGGCAGAAGCAACTGTAAAATATATTCTGGTGAAAGACTCTCTATAGTTAGCATTAATTTTTCCAGTATATCTCAGAGTTGTTCAGTGACAAATCCAAAGTGACATGGAAGTTTCAAAAAAATAAAAGATAAACTTCAGGTTTCTGGATGCCTATTCTGAGTTACTCATCATGAACCACATTGGTTCATTTCAGGTTTTGCTCTAGGTCTGATTATTTTGAAATTGTCTTACTGGAATTTAGATATTCATTAAATTTATTGATTCATAGTACTTTACAGTTCTTTATATAGGTTGCCTGATTGAATTTATGTTATCTTGCTGGGTTTAGTTCATATACTCTCTGAAGTGACTCCATTGCTTAGTAAAATATACTAAAATCCTATATATTTCCTATCACTCAGGAGCAACAAACTTAGCATGTATGATCTTACTCTTGGATAAGTATATGAAAGCCATAATGGGGATTATAGTATTGCTGTCATACAAGAGAATAGGATATTGGGCTATATGTGCATGTATTGATTTTTTGTCTTTAGATGGCACATATATCTGAAATTATTATGCCCCTTCCCAAGGAAATTAATATCAGCCTACAGACTGAAATTTCCTCACCCCGGTATTCTGATGGCATTTCTCATCTTCACTGAGATAGTTACAGTCAGTCAGGGAGTAACAGACCTTCATCCCCAGGTCCTTTACATCTGTGTCCAGTCTTCATTACGATGCCAGCATCAGTCCAGAATAAGTTGTCAGTTTCCTGTGACTGATGGATTGCCTAAGACAATAGGACTATATTCTCTCACATTTGTGAAGTCCAGAAGTTTTAAATCAATGTCAATTAAATGTACGATCAATGTACAATTAAAATGAAGGCAGGGAAGGTGGGTCCACAAAAGCAAGAGAGATGTAGAAAGAGAAAAGGAGGCAGTGGAAATAAAAGAGAGCATAGAGAGATAGAGTAAGCTAGAGGAAGCCAGGATTTCTGAAGAGCTGCAACTTAAGTGGAGTCACAAGAGTGTTACTTTGGGGATGTGTTGGATGAAGATCTTTAGGAAGCTTTACCCAATTAAAGGAGCATTTTTCCCCCCATCGTTATTCTCCCAAGAAAACTTTGAGTAAAAATACCTACATTCTTCACCAAAGTTTTTGGAGTCATTTTGTACCTATCACTCTGCTGAACAAGTTTTCTGGGGGAAGCAAGAGAGAGTTTTGTTCAAGTTTCATATTTGTTTCCATGCATACTGTAGAGAAGGGATCGAAGCTGTGAGTTTTAATGACATGTCAATCCTCTCTCCAGCTCCATGCACCTAGAGCACAATTTCTCTTGCAACCTGATGGCTGATTTTTTATTACAGAAACTTTGATTTCACACATTAAAATAAACTCATATGCATAGGTTTCCCATAGGTACAGTTTTCTCATTCTTTAGATATATGTGTCAACACAACCTGACTTCCAGCAAATAACCAAATGCTCTTTATCACTGTCCAGGGGAATCCAACACCACTCCTCCCAGCCCGGTCCCCATGACTATTGACTTTAAACTAAAGTGCACCTACTTTTCCGTTTCATACAATGATGCTCTTAGTTCAAAGAAAAAGCACATGGGGTATATCAATCCCAATAAAGTAAGCATGGAATGCCATTGGACTAAACCCTATGCAGACACTTGCAGATAACTTTGCTTTTATCTAAAGATAACCAAATTTTTCACAAGTAAGTATGTATTTTAAGATGTAATTCTTAGATTGTGCTCCTATTATCTAGGATCCAAATTGCATTATGTGATTTTTACTATAACTCAGACTGTGAGAAATTAGATCTTTGATCCTATACAATGATTAAGGCAGAGTTTCCCTAGTTTTCAAAGGTTGTTTGACATCGCGGCCAGTAGTATGAAGACCAAATGATTCAGTGGTGCTAAGGTTCCATTTTGTCTTCTTTTTATGGGTATAATCAGGAGTTGGAAACTTAATTTTCTGCTGAGATATCATTTTAGTGGAAACATGTATTTCATATTTTATAAAGAGCATTCATGGGGAAGTCAAGTGAAGAATCCTGTCATCAAGAAATATGGTTCATCACTGAGAATATAATGTCCAAATATTTTAGCCTATGAATATTTTTACTTTTTTTTAATGTGCAAGAATGTTAAGACATGTAGGAGAGACTCCTTAAGAATGGCACTTCTCTATAGGAACTACATCTGGTGATAAGCACAGATGTCTTTATTAGACTCCAGTCAAAGTGACTCCCCTCAAGGGGACCCTGGTCGCTGAGCATTAGCAAACAGTGTCTAAACTGAGAATCTCTGTGCTCATTAGCTCATTAGGGAAGGATGGTTTCACAAGGAGGGGCTGGGTATAGTGATTTTCCTCATTCTTAGACCCTGTGTTTACTCTAAGAGGTAAGCCTGTGGGCTTGCCAGTACATATGCTCCAAAGAGATCATTGCTCCTCCACAGATTATAAGCACATTTCAACTTTTCAGTGTACATTTGCCATATGCCACAATTGCCGTAAGAGCAATTATAAAATGTTTCATGTAAGACACTTCTATTTGCAATCCAGAGAACCAACTTATTCTGGCTTTCAGTTAACCCCATTTCCCTGGACAAAATTGCTGTATCAATGGCAAAAGTTTTTCCAGGGATGAAGTCATTGTATGTTTATTTGGGGAAATAAATGGAGCTTTGTTTTTTTCCTTTTGCATTATAGTAATTTTGAATTCAGTTCTGATTGTTGCAAGTATAACATTTGTTACAACTTAGGTCATATGAAGGTAAGCCCAAGAGCATGATTTGTGGTGGTAATTGAATTTTATCTTCTTAAATATTTTTGAGAGAGCAATGCACTGGTTTGTTATAACATTGCGTAGGTTTCAGGTGAGCATCATTATAAATCAACATCTGTCTGTGTTACAGCAAGTTTACCAACAGTCCAATTTTATCTTTCAACATGTAATTGATCTTTTACCCAATTCGCCCACCTCCTTCTCCTTCCCTAATCTGGTAAACACAATTTGATCTTACAGACTAAAGATCTCTTTTTTATTTGATTTGCTTCATCTGTTTGTTTGGGTTCTCTACATACCACATAAAAGTACACTCACATAGGTCCATCCATGTTCTTGCAGATGGCAGGATTTAAAATATATATTGTATAAAGTGGTGGAAATGGAGTTGACTTGCTTTCTATACCATTTTGTGTGAGGGGGACAGTATTGTTGCAAATTTTCTTTTTATGAGAAAATTGAATCGATATATACACATACTTTTTGCAAGAGCTGTGATTTTTATTAAGCATCTTATGTATTTCATAACCAAAAGCAACTGGTAGAAAATTAAACATGTTCTGTTTCATGGTATTTCAGAGTGAATTAAATAATGATGAAACATCACATTAAAATAAATTGCTAGCAAAACGCTCAAAACTGGATTAGAATCCTCATCTAGAGTTCGCTACTGTTGCTGGTGCTCTGGTAACAAGACAGTCAGAAGGAAAACAAGCACTGAAAGTTGGGTGTATTTCCAATTTATAACTGCATCCCCATTTCTTCTATGCTCATTTTGGACATTAAAATAGAAAACTCATTTTAAAACCTCTTTTTTTTATTTTCAAAAAAGAAAATCCATTATGAACTCAGTGACTTTGCATATTTTCACTGATTTTATGTCCACCTAGACAGCAAAGGACTTTTCGTGTCTCACTTGGGGGATAAAATGCCTTGACCCTCTTGCTTTGAATCACTTGCTTAATAGAAACTGTTTCAGGAACACTGTAAATGTGGTTAAGCCACAAGTTAATTAAGTTTGACACCATTGCTGAGAGTTGGTGAGGGTAAAAAGAGAATTATAAAGTTAGTACTCTGACACCAGGGAGATTTCCTTTTGTTTAAAAAAAAAAAAAAAATATATATATATATATATATATATATATATGTTATAACCTTGCATTAGGGAATTAATTTACATAGAACCAAGAGAAGTTTGTTTAAAATCTCAGTTCTTCACACCTCTCTGATCTTTGTCTGTCTCTTTGCTATGCATTCCCTGACTTTTTGGCTTCAAAAACAAACATTTAAAAATAAACACAGATACATACCCACACAAAGCAGTATGTGGAACTATAAGAGTTCAAATCTTACCTAGCTTATGTAGCAAAAAAATGTTCTCGAAATTGGAAAACCATTGACATTATGCAGCAAATTAAACAAAAGAATGTTACTATCAACTAATAAACCAGAAGGAGCTAGAAAATACATTGGAAGAGTTTTGGTAATTTTCAGATAAGCTCCTCAAAGAAAAGCTCATGGAAGCACAAGAGATTGAAATGTGAGTGTGTGGTAGTGAAGATGAGTGATATTTTAAAAAGACTTCCTCCCTATGAAATGAGATGTAAAAGATACCTTGGTATTTTAATATGTGTACATATGCACACTCGTAGACAGGAAACCGTTGTCCTACAGGTGTGCAGAGGTTGGGTGGGGACCACTAGGGGCAGAACCATCCCCACCCTCCCGCAGGGCATGGGATGATTAACAAAGGCAGGTGAGCTCTCAGAGACACAATGGGATTGTTTCAGGGTGTCCCTTTCAGATTCTACTTCTGTGACCCATTCACTGTGGGAATCACGTCTCCTAGGTGAGCTTCAGGATATAAGACTCAGCAAAATGCAGGGATTTGGAAATCAGAGCTCATATAATGATTAAGGGATTGGGTTAAAAATGGCAAATCTCATCCATGAAATGTATTAACAGGTTACTCAAGTATTAAGGTACAGAGATGGGGGGAGGGGGAGAGGGAGAGAGAGCAAAGGAGGAAGCAGAGGTGGAGGAGGAGGAGGAGGAGGAGGAGGAGGAGGAGGAGGGGAAGGAGGAGGAGGGGAAGTGAGTGAAGGAGGAGGAGGAGAGAAGAGAGAAGAGAGAGAAATGATAACAAACAGACCTCATTATAGTTTGAGTCTGACAATCACCACCAAGGCCTCCTCAGTAAGCTAAGATTGGTAACTCTTTTTCTGTAATTCTGAACTTAAAAATAGGAAATCTCCAAACCAACATTTTTGTTCCTTCATAATTTATTTGGTGACAGGCCTTGATGTGCACCACAAGGCCGCTGCAGTCGATTTCTCCCTGTTCGTGTGACCAGCCGCACACATCCATCAGGTTCTCCTTCTTGGCTCAGGGGTTAAGTCCGCAGCCTGTGACTGCTGTCCACACGTCCCCCAAGGACTCAAGGTCAACCCGGGGTCGGAAGAAAACCAGAATGAACAACGAAATAAAATAAGCGTTTCTTCCTCCTTTTTTTCCTTGCTTGCTTGTTTGCTTGACTTCGTTCCTGCCAGTACCCCTGGCTTAAAAAGAAAAGAAAAAAGAAATATTGTATTAGATCACGGTGAGGAAGAGAAGGGTACTTGGAAGTGCGCCTTTTGAAAATTTGGCAATTTAAAATCTTAAAAAACATATGACTCAGTTTCAGTTTCAGATAAATGGTTATAGACTTGCATTTCCAAAATTCCAGGTAAAGAAAACTTGGTGATTTGGTGGAGGGCAGGGTGTGTTGATCAAAAAAAAAAAAAAAAAAATTCTAGTAGTTTATTGGATTGATGGAATTCTTGGCTTATTTCTCTGTCTCAAATCATGTCTTTTCTTAAGTGACACATGTTAGAATGACCTGAAGTTGCTACTCACTGCAGATTTTTCAATCTCTCTGTACTCGTGAGTTTTATTGGCCTCTGAGAGATTGACGTCAAAGGAGGTCCCGTCATTCTCTTTGGTTGATGCATAGGTGCCAAACTCAACTTTCCTCACACAACTTGTTCTCTTCCTATTATTCCTTTATAAAGAGAAATATCAACTGGCCATACAGTGTACTCTACTTGCTGACAAAAGATAGTACTCACCCAACTCCCTTTATTATTCAAAAATTCTTACACTCTAGATCATCCCAGAGAAAGTACTCCTAAATCTAACAATTTGGGTGTTATATTTTATCTGCTGGATACCCATTTACCAGTGAGTCATAGTTTCACTTGTACTAATATTCTCCCAAATCTCGTAGAGTGGCCGTGATAGATTTGGTAAACGCAAGTCACCAACCCTGAAAAACTTGTCTAAGCCCCTCCTGTTCAAAGTGTGGCCCTGGGACATGTGACATCACAATCACCCAGGCACTTAAAAATCTCAGCCCCCACCCAGTCTACATGTTAACAATACACTTGGCTATATGTGAAGTCTAAGCATCCAGCTCTCAGATTAGGAAGCAGCCAGTTATATTTTGATAAAAGTCATGAATGTGGTTAAGAATTAAAGACTCTCGGGGTAAACAGTTAAGGAGATGATTTGCTTTTGATTCTCATAATTGTTTCAATCAATCTACTGCAGCCTAAAATAACAAACAATGCAACATTGACACATGATTGGCAAAGAAGAGGATAATTCATAACAAGGAGGTAAAGAGTAGGCATGATTTCCCCTTGGAATCTCAAGTGCCCTGGTGAATCACTGGGTGGGTGCCTGGCTAATAAGGCCAAAGGTCAGGATCCTTTCTATTTTTAGGTTCATGATGGAAAAACACAGAACAACTAGCCTGATCCTTGAAAATTCTTCTTTCTCCAAACCATGTAAAGAGGAGGACACAAACTTATTGGGATTCTGAAGCTCGATCTTTCAATTAGAAGATAAATTCTCCATTCTGTAAGGCTCAGGAGCAGTACAGAAGAGAGTGGGTTTCCTCCATGGCCTGGATCCAGAAGGTTCTGTTACATTCTGTGCGCTGCCAGTGCTACCCCTCACTCACTGGCATTTCTCTTCCACAAGTCTCTGTGCATCTTTGGCCCCAACTCTTAGTCGGTCAACCTGAGAGTCATGGACCAGGGGCTCTCGTCTAATGTTTAAGCCACTGACTTCCGCCCTGTTTCTATTCACTAACCAACCATGTAGCTGCTATTACTCTCCCAGCCTTGGTTCCCCACATCCTGACATTACAGAAGGAAACAGGGCTCAGAAGGGTCCAGCAGCACCTAATAACACATCAGTCTAAGCAGTCCACTGAGATCAAAGCCCAGGTCTCTATCATGACAACTTGTCTGAAACTATCATCTCAGTTTTCACGCATCCACCAGAACCAGTCGCTAATCATGAAAATCCTCTGACAAAAGAATTTCATCTCAAAAAGTTGTGTTAATGAAGTATTCTGTGATGTACCTCTGAGACTCTTGAGAGAGCCTTGAAAACCTTTTCAGTTCAAAGACTTCATCTTCTAGGGAAAGAAAGGAAAGCTGTCATCAGAAGGACTGACTGTAGACAGCAGCTTTGTCTGTCCATTGCTAAATTTTATTATGATCATCATCACTTTATTAGTATTTGCATTTTGAAAATTTTCATGCATGCAGATCGTCCAGCTATCACTGAGGTTAACTCTCTTTAAGGCTTTAGGCTTTCCCTGATTCATAAACGTATGTCACCTGAGGGCATGTACCCAGGTATTTCAAGGTACAGATGCTGAATTCCATTTTACTAACTAAAGAGCCACATTGTTTATTGGCTATCTTCACACTCTTAAATGCTCATGTGCAATATTTCCCAAAAGCAAAATAAAATAAGCCTCCTCCAACAAAAAAAGAACAAAATGATTGCTTAAAAAACACTATACATATTTTTTTTTTATTTCCTGATCAAGACTTCCTCAATTTCTAATGTAACCAAGTAGGCTCTACATGATTTGAGGGTAACTTGATTAGTTGATATCCTTATATTCTTGCCATGTGCTTAAATAACTTTTCATTTTGTTTTGTTTTAAGGAAAGGTGCAGGTGGGAACAGGCAGGCAGGAAGAGAGAAGAGGAAGAAGCCCTCTGTTTTATTATGGTTGTTCATCTCAGCTGCTCCCACTGGCTTCAGAAAGCAAATCTTTGGGACAGAACCCAACTGCTACTCCCCTAGCATGCACAGAAATAGCTTTTAATGGTGAACAAGTTTCAAAATGTAGGAAAGTTTCCCAACATAGAGCTTCAGTCACATCTTTTGTGGATCCCTGTGAAGAGGCCATGGGTTCTGCATCCCATCAGTCTGGTGGGATTTGACTTAGATCAACCAAGGTAGGCGCGAGGTGCTGCAGGGACAGTCTTAAAAACTGCAATGACTAAGGTGGACCCTTGTCCCTGCTGCCTGATGCTCTGCTCACAGAAAATTCTCTGTGAGGCCATCCACCTGGACCATAGTCAGTGAAGTGACTGACTCTCAGCTCAGGGGCCAACACTTTTCCCATGGAAATGACAACAGCTGATGGTTTCACACCTGCCATGACCAGAAAGATCTCTATCTCTGCCTTCCTTTTAACTTCATTTACCATTTTCCATTCTTCCTCTCAAAGGACTCTTTTCCTTCATTTTCCTGACTTATCCCCTCTGACCCTCAAAAAAAAAAAAAAAAAAAAAAAAATAGAAAAAGAAAAATCGTAGACCATCGTGGCTCCAGCAAACAAAATGAGATGAAAGCAATTTAGCCAGAGTCCACTGAGAGCCCACACTTCCTATTAGATAAAGGCCATTAAGGATCAGCCTTGTCATAATAAAATCTACTATTATGATGCATTTTCTTTCCTTCATTATTCAGAGACAGTGGTCTTACTTAATTACCCACGTTTGTATAAAGTCACTGTGTGGTGAGTTTTGGGGATGCTGATTGTTTTGCTGAAATACATCTGAGTGTGTGCCTGAGCCTCTTTATAAGCTGAAATGAAAGGGGTCTACACATTTCACTAAAATGAACATTTTAAGATGAGAACTTGTTTCACTTTTGTACTAACGGATGGAGGAGTATTTCTTTTGCACCATTTTGAGGGGTTTTTTGGACAGGGTTTTAAAGTGTTTGGAGCTTGGCTATACCTGCTCCATTTGTTTCTGTTTCTCTTTTTTTCTGAATAAAGAATCACACTGATTGAAATATATCTGATTCAACAAGTCGCAAAGGCAAAAAAGACTTATCTTTCTTGTCCTTACCACAACTCCCAATTTATCTCTCTTCCTTACACTTAGTCACAGCAGTTTATTAGTGGGAAAAAAGAATGTTCTGAGCAAAAGAGGCATCATTCATGCAAACCGTCTTCTCTATTATTAGCCACTCTGGGACACAGTATGCATATCATTTACTAAAGGTTACTCAGTTATTTTAAAAGCTTTGTAGACATTTCGGGAAGGGGCTGTCTTCCCATCCTCCTGGATTCAAAGCCAGCCTGTGTTTAGCCAGATTCAGGAGAGAAAACCTGCCTGGTCAAAGGTTCTAAACTCTGGATGTCCACATGACATGGCTCTAAAGTTAGATGGAGACAAACACATGTCGTGTTTTCAGGCATTGGCAGACACTCACGGCACAGGCATTCCAGAGACCCCATGCTAATGCTCATGTGACTCCGGAGACACAGACACTGGTCAGTGGCCCTGCCAGGCCACTGCTTTCTTTTGGAGCCTGTCAAGCAGCAGGCAGCTCACAGGGGCCTGTGAAGTCATGCTCCAAAGCTCACCATGGGAACGGGGCGGGGGGAGGGGGACGGGGACACAGCCACAGCTGTGATGTCACAGACACAAAGATAATCATAAAATGAGGCTGGTGTGGTGTCAACTACACCTTAGCTCTTTTGTCTTCTTCCCTCCTCGGATAATTTTGTATCCTTGTGCGAATCGCCTCATTAGGGAAAGAGACTGAAAATTGGGGTCAGGGTGTTTAAACCTGACCTGTGCAGGGGCCAGACAAGGCCGGGGCCCACCGAGGTTTCACTTCAGAGCCCAGACCACCCCTGAGGTGACACCAATTCAAGCCTCATTTTATAAAGGCCTTATTAATTATTGTCCTTATAAGAAGGAGAAGACGCCCAAGAAAGAAATGTGTCATTCTCAGAGTAGGAGTGGGTAGACAAAAAAAAAAAAAAAAAAAAAAAAAAAAAGGAAGAGCGAGGGAGAGGGAGAGGGAGAGAGAAAGAAATAGGAGATCAAAGGGAGCTTTTTTTTTTTTTCCCTTTTGCTTTTCATGCCTCCAACCTCAAAGGAGATGGAGGAACAACAGGCTTGGGGTCTCGTGTGCTTTCTGGCAATTAGACTCAGCTGATGGACTGAAAGGGATTGAATGGCAGGGTTCAAGGCCTTTCTCCGGAGCTGTAGACAACAGGCTTTTCCAAAGCAGCGGAACAACACACACCATCGAAATCATTTCAAATGGGGACTTGCAGAGAGGATTCATTAATTCACTGGCCTAAACAATTACAGGATCCCATAATGTCTCTATAAACACTTTGATAAAGACGGTCATCTTAGACCTTCATTTTCCCTATTTTATTAGAGAGTTTTAATGCCATGTTGGAAAGGCATCTTTTTATTTCTCCAATTACTAAATTATAAACCCTTTTGCTGAAAACCATCCATCCTCCAATAGCTGAATAGTTCCATGTTTAGCATTAGACTGCAAAATCCAAAAGGGGGGAAGAAATGCATATATTTCTACAAATAAATAGATATCAATCTTTCCCCCTCTAATCTATAAAGCCTAAATTGTCATATAGTTTAAGCTTAGAAAATTTCCTCTCTGGTTGTACTTTTTGCACCTTCCTCTTAAAATTTTCAATGTGTCCTTATTTCTTTAAGTGCCTAAGGATAAATTGAAAAACTGAAAATGTATGGTCAGCTTTGCCAATGGTGGCGAACTAGCGGGGAGGGCAGTGCAGTCAAACAGTATGCTGTGAGGGAGGCGTGATTTTGTATTTGGGGATTATGTAGATTAAAACAATAACAATAGTGATGAGCCCAGTTGCTATTTGGCCTTAGGGACACTGGACATTTAGAATCTGAAAGAAAATCAAAGGACTTGTCCAGGAAGAATGCATGATGCTGAATTTCAAGTACTTTTTTCCCCCAAGGGAATGGGATCAAAATGATGGTGATCGCCTTGGTCACTACCCAAATGACCGGTAATTTGCAAAAAAAGCACTATTAACCGGACTCTCACAAGATAGAGGCTGATTTCAAAAGTACCTGTGAATCGAGACCCGTTTTGTAGCTCCGGTTTTATGTTTGCCATGGGGTTTTCATCTATAATACCTGGTAGACTTTGATTTTAAGGTGGAGCCGACCTCTGGCACAGCACCCGAGAGCAAAAATAGCTGCTCCCCTTTGCTTACCGGCATGCGTGCAAAGAGAAAATGTTTATGTGTGTGATCACATTGGATTGCTCAGCAGGGCAAGGGTTAACCACTTACATACTGTCGACCCCTTTCAAGCAGAGACTGAGAACTGCCGCTTCCAGGCAGCCACAGCAACCACTCAAGGGCTTTGGTGATCACTGATGACAAAGTAATAATACAAAGAAATATGGACACTCTCAGAGCATCTTTCAGCTAGCACAGGGCAGCGCTTGTTGCACAAAAGGCTGGTATTTCCTTTGACATATTTGAAAACTGAGGTAGTTTTCTCTGTTGCCTTTCTAGAGGAGAGGCATCCAGGCTGACTGGAAACCAAACTCAAAGTACTTGACTGGGCCACTCCACTTGGGATGGGCAGCCATCTTGATTCAAAGAAAAATGGTGCCCACTCTGGTGTCTCTTCAGTTGCTGGACTGATCTTGAGCACCGAGAGGGAAAGACTTAGGTGTGAGTCTACACATAGACACAGATTTAGTCTTCACAGAGTGCTTCTTCTTGGATACGTATTACCCTTGGTGTCTAAGCAAAGCCTCATCCATGATAGTATTACAGGTCTCCCTGGGTAAGGGTGGGCTTGTTCTCTGTATGCTTTGAATGGACACCTGGAGTTTTCAGGAGGAAGAGAGGAGGTTGCACCAAAGCAAGGATTTCCCTGGAAGTCTACATCCAGAAAATTTTGGTATAGCTATTGGACATATCCTTTGCAAATACTACATTATTAACTAGCAAATATGTGTGTGTGTTGGTATTTATGATGTGCATTCTCTGTGGCAGTGTATGAAATCAGTATACTCAGTTCTGCCTTTCTCTCAGTGTAAGTTACTAATGGGGAGATGATAACTTTGCTCTCCCTGGTGCTGGGAAAAGGTATTGTTGAGGTGCTGACTGTGTGCTAATTAGTTTTTTAATCTGATCCCCTCTTTTTCTTTCATATAAAGAAGTGAAATTCAGAGTTTCAGTCCTTTACCCATTTGCAGAGTTGGGAATGCTAGACCTGACCATGAATGGCTTTTCTTTCCTCCAAAGTGTAAGCTCTTTCCACTGCCCTCATTCACTTGTTTATTAATTTCTTCATTTTTTCATCCATTCCTTTATTTCTCCATTCATTAAAAATGAATATATGATGACTTAAATGTTTGTCTATAAATGGATACAGAAAACATGATATCTACCATGGAATATTATTCAAACTTGAAAAAGACAGAAATTCAGATATATCTTGCAACCTGAATGACTCTGCAGTACATTATGTTTAGTAAAATAGCTATACACAAAGAGAGAGCCCAAAAGTTCATGATTCCACTTACATGAGTTCTGAGGTTCCTCAGACTCACAGAGACAGAAAGAATGGTAGTTGCAGGTGGTGAAGGGAGAGAGGAAGGAAGAGTTAGTGTTCAGGGGGTACAGTCTCAGTTTTGGATAATGAAGAGAGTGCTGAAGATGCACAGTAGTGATGGTTGTACAGCATTTCAAATATACATGATGCTATTGAACTGTACAATTAAAGATGACTTAAATTTTAGGTTTTATGATCACAATTAAAAATGCCTTGAAAGTTATTGTATTCTGTACACTGTACTTTTTCCAGAGGATCTGAAGCTGAATTTAAAGTCCACTTTTGTAATTAAGAAAAATAAAATCCCTAAGCAGAATTAAGGTTGTGTGTTTTTTTTTTTTTTTTCCTTCCCCCTCTCTGGTCTAGTTGCAGTCCAAAGCTGTCCTGTAATCACAGATTATATCTGAATTGAGTATAATGACATGTGTTGTCTAAGTTAGGCAGGATTTGCTTCTCCAACAGCAGTACCAACTGGCCCTTAATTATTTTTTATGTACACGAATACCACTCTGAATCGAGCAGGGAGATTTCCATGTCTTTGAATATATTCTAACTCTGAGTGTCATTGTCCTTATATTGTGTTGTCTCTGTTTCAACTGAAGTTGTTCTCTTGTAAATTTAAAAAGAAGTAAGTCACATTATTGTTGAGACATAGAGTATCTTCTCTCCTAGAAGCATGCTGGCATGTTATTTCTAAAAGAAATACTCAAGTTCCTTTTGCATTCATTCCTGTTAATTTCTTCTAAATTCTGCTTTGATCTACGTATATCATCCGTCTTGTTTAGTGCTAATTCAACGTGGAGCATGCCCTAGGGTGGTCTCTTTCTTTCCCCTTTTTCTGGAGTCCCCTTTCTCTGAGCACAGGGCTAGAAGATGCCAGAATGCTGTCTTCTGTGTGGCAGGCACGTTCTTCCACTGCATCTGAAATATTAATGCCCAGTGTCAGGTAGCACATTACTCCAAGAAGCACCGACCCAGAGATTTGAATTCACTTTCTCACTCCTCTCTCTTAAGAAGTTACCTGGTTGTTGAGGTTTCGTACAAATATATATATTTTAAAATCTGTCAGGTAGATTAAAGAATTCAATTAAAAAATGCCAAGCTGAGAATTTCAACATTATTGTCTTTGGAGCAGAGGTTTAAATTCTTTATCTATGTCCAGTCACTCTAAGTATCTGATATTTAGAAAAATCTTGTTTTTCCCCTAATACAACTAATGTGGGATACCAAAACTGAATGGAGCAAAACAGACATATATAGATTGCACTGATGGGAAGGAGAAAAAGTGTGTGCTCTTAAGCCAATCCACTCCAGTGGGCTGGCCACCCCTGAAGACGTATGTGAGTAACTTATGATAAATCCTATTAATAAACCTGGCTTGAAATATTGGTGAAATGAATCCACTATTTTTTTTTTTTTGACAGTACAAATCATCCTCTCCTTGAGAGGTAGAATATAGCATTATATGTACTTAAAGCACACATTTCTCTCTATGGTTCATGTGCCCATTATTTTATTTTGTCTGAGTCTCCAAAATTTGCCTCACATTTTTCTTCCAGAGAACCGCTCATCTGTCTTGGCTCCACCTGAATCCTTGGATTCCAGCCCTTTGACTATTTCCATCATGATAAATAATCCTCCTTCTTCTTCCAGCTGGTTACTTAACACTCTAAGTTCTGAAGCAGATTCATTATACTCTACTTTGATAACAAATATCTCCCCTTCCTTTGGCCCTAGACTGTTACTCAGCATATATGATGCATTCTGGCTATTTCTTCTTCTTAATGAAATACTACTGTTGCTACTTAGAATGCTCTCCTCAATTCAATAAAGAGTCATTGGGTTCCTCACTGGGACCATCAAAGATGAATCTCTCACAGCCCTGCTTTCAAGATATTTGCAGAACATTAGGGACAGATGTATGGAAAAGAGAAATGAGAAAAAATTAATAAGGATTAAGCACCTGCTAGGTGCCAGGTATTCCCCATTCACTGTTTATTTGAATCATCACTGCGAGCTGATACATTTCATATTTCACCTTTATTTTTATCTTATGAAGAAGAAGCTGAGTTTCAGATAGATTAATCGAATCCGATCTGATTTCAAAGCCCATGTGCTTCCCACCCTACTACGTGTCTCCCTAACCCTTTCATCAAAGGAGCATGGAGAACTGGCTTTTCTAGATAATACCTTCTACAAAGCAAAGGCTCCCCAAAGCATGGTGCTGGTTGAGGTTTATTTTCATATTTCTTCATTCTTAGGATGAAAGTCAATAGCACTCACAAACTCCAAACTCTGCTCACCTGACAACTACCCATTTTGACTTCACTCAAAGTTAAATAAAATACATGGCAGTCCCCTAGCCCAAACCACCGTTCAACAGTCACCAGGGTAGAGTTCATGTTTCACACCCACGTGTGTGGGAATAAACTACTTTGCTCTCCCAGTAAGTAACCTCTTTCACTGGACAACTCATTTAAACATCGCCAGGTTTCTAGATTCTAACAATTGATTTATGGTCCCAAATTATAAAAGTACCACGTGAAGACTAATCAGTCTCCTGTGGTTATCCTAAGCAATTCAGAAAGACTTAAGAGAATTCCTGTCCCATAACAAGTGTGCTAGATCTTTTGTGAAAGAAGTGTTTTTATGGATGATATTTAGCAATCCCTGAGACTGGTGGTGGAACTTGGCAGGGAGGGAGTTAACCAAATGTGCCCCAGAGCAATCCAGAATTTGCAGCTAAGAGGGTGTTCAGTCTGCTGTGAACCCCAATTAAAAATAAAACCCCTAGCTGGGTGAGCCCGCCCCATCCTTAGGATAAACAAGATTTGATTCACTGCAATTGCACTGTGCTGTGTTGAAGAGTAATACAGTATATGTACCTCCTCCCGGGAGGCACAAAAGAGGCGACTTAATTATCATGGAGCCAGAGGATGGGGCATAGTTAACACCTTTCTGGGTGGGCTGAAATTAATGACCCTTTCCCCCCCACTATTGCCTGCCTCCAAGTCTCTTTATAAATGACTATACAAGAGCAGTAGTTGGTATTCAGATCACAAGAGAGGGCATTTAGCCAAAGCATTTGATCTCTTTTTAATTTTATTCAGATTTACAACTGTGTTATTAAGTGAGATAACTGGACCCTGTCTGAAGTGGACTAGGGCCTTCCCTACTCAAATCCGAACATGTGACGTTAACGTTAATTTTTCGAGATGGGTTGTAATGCTTTTTCCCTAAGTGTTTTTGTAGGCTTCTTTCCCAGAGCCACAGTGAGCCCTTCATTCTATAAGACTGTGTGTGCAGCCTGGCTGTCCACTTCAGGCGCAGACAGGGAGCTTTGGGGATATAAAGTCCCGGATTTGTAAAGTGTGTTGCAGAAACTTTGAAATTTTCACAGATGCTCAAATGGCTGGGGAAATTACTCTTTCTTTGGACAAAGAGAGACGTCTAATGATAATATTTGAGTTTAACATAACACATTCTCCTTTAAATATTTATTAAATATATGCATTAAATACAAACATATATATACCTGCATGTGAGTGTGTGTGTATGTATATATATACATATATATGCAGGTATATATACCTATATAGTATTTAATAGCTTTATAATCTTAAGGCATGTTTTTGTGGTTCACAGAGGAATGGGTACAGAACTGGATGATGTCACAGGTGTTATGTGATGTCACAGGTCATGCAGTAATCCATGCTAAAATCTTGAAATAAGGGCACTATTAGCCCTACTTTACATTGAGAATAGTGACCTTCCAAGACTAAGTGGTTAATTCAAAGCTAATGAGGATTAGAGTGAAGACTCAAACCCATTTTTCCCTGACTCTCTAAATTCAGTGGCATTCAATTATATAACTCTGCCTTTTCTGGAAGTAGAATCATGGTGACAAGGGCTCTGCCTGCTCCTTCTCTCCATCTTCTTTCTCCTGAGTGGCATCATATTGTCATGATCACGGGGACTGACTTCAGCTTCCACTGGCAAATGCTGTGTACTACTTGGTGAGGTGTTTGACCTCCTTAAATTTGGATATGTAAGTGTGTAAAAATGAGATTTAGAACAGCACCTATATGTTTTTTAAGGAAAGGTACAGCCAGGAATGGAGGCAAGAAGGCAGGTAGACAGGAAGAGAGAGGAGGAAGAAACATCCATTTATTCCTTCTGTCGTTCATCTTGGGATGAACGTCTAATGATAATATTTGAGTTTAACATAACACTTTCTCCTTTAAATATTTATTAAATATATGCATTAAATACAAACATATATAGGAATGGTCCTTGGGATACATGTGGACTGTGCCTCCCAGAGGGTACAGATCCAACTACTAAGCCACCATGGCTCACCAAGAGCAGAATCTGTTCAATGGGAATTTTCCAAGAATAGCAATACTGAAGGGGAAATGCTAAGAATACAGAATATTCTCAACAAATACTCTTACTGCCATCCTTTGGTGGTTTATATGGGTTCCTTAGCAACAGTGTTTTTTGTATGTCTGTATAAAATCTCCCGTGATTCATTAGATCTTGATCCAAAAAAAGTACATTGAGCATCCTTTGCAGGTCAAGGTCTAAAATAGGAGACTGCACAACTGTTATTCTAGGGCGCTCGGTGATTCCATTCATTCGCGTCATGATACGGAAGAGGTCCAAGCAGAAGACCCTTTCAGTATCAAACAATCACAGAATCTTTCTGTCCTCCCACTTCAGAAACCCATCCAGGTCAGCTGAAGGAGACCCTGAAGCCAGGAATGTAGACTTTTAAGACCTAAAAGGTAGTAGCCAAAATATCATGAGCAGATCTAACATGAAGGATTAGAGAGACAGGCCACGTAGTATGAACTAGGGGGTCAGGGAAGAGTAAGTGGGTCAGAGGCTGCTGAATGCTTTCCTGCTGTCTCCTCTTGTTGTAACAGATGTCAGAAAGATGGGCCATTTTTGCACGAGGAAAGCTCGAAAGTACCACATGAAGTTATGTCAATTAGTAGGCACATCTCATTCTCAAAAATTCATTTCCACTCAGAATGACTATTTTAAGAAATAATCCAGAAATCCAGAAAATGCTTCCTTGAGTGTGTTGAAAAAAAAAAATGTTCCCCTTTATTTTCTAAAACATTTACTCCAGGATTCCTTAATTTGCTAACAGATATTTGAAATGACAAGCACTAGGATAGAGGATGCTTGCTTTCAGTACTGCACATACAATTTCTTTGTCCTAAAGGAACCTGCATTCTAGTGGGAGAAACAGAATGCCATCCAAATAAATATGGTGGCAAATGTTTAAAGATACCTAGGAGAAAAGCACACTATGTACAAAAACAAATAGAAAACCAGATCTATGGGGACAAATAAGGAAGAAATATGATCAAAATTGGAATTGGGGGAATTCTAAGGAGGTTTTTCTAAAGGATGCGTAGCTTGAGCTGCCTAAGATCTAAAAGAGAGAGAAAACTAAATGAGAAGAGGCGGTTAGAGAAAGAAGGAATAATATGCATGAAATCATCATAGTGAGAAGAGATTCTTATTAGAAGTTCAGAAAGAGACCCTCGAAGGTGAGGAGAGAGAATGAAGAGGGATGTTCCAGGAATGTTCCAGAAAGATAAGCAGTGGCCAGACCACACAGTGTTACCTTGAAGATTTTGGTCTTTCTCTAAGAGCGGTGGGAAACTTCTCAATGATATTAAGCATGGTGGTGACAGACCAGATCTGTCCTTTGAAAATATTACTTGGGCTGCCATGAGAAGAGTGGGTGATGGGAAACAAATATTGCAGGAAAGAGAAGTCCTCTCGGAAAATCATAGTAAAGACAATAAAAATATAATGACTCAAGATATTTTGCAGGTCAAATGGAAAGGATTGAGCAATAGATTACATCGTTCTGCAGGTGATGGGAAATTGAACAGGTATATCACTGGATGCATGGTGGTGTCATGGAGCTAGGCAACAATGAAAAAGGTTGAATTTCAAACATGTCAGTTTTGAGTGACATTGGGACATTCAGATGGACATGAAGAGAGTAGAGTTGGATATTTGCAATAAAGATATGAGATCTATGAACGCTCATATAATTGTGTGAGTCATGGTCACTTGAAGCCCTAGTAATTGAAGGCAGGAACTTAGAAATACAGGAAGAATAGAATGAGATGATAATAAAGACAAGATTAGAGACTCCAAACATTGATGATTGAGTGGAGACAGATGAGAAGAGTTTGTGAACGTGCAGCAAGAGATTAGGAGGAGAACTGGAAGAATGCTGTGTCATGAATCTCAAAGAAAAAGCAGGGAGTGATGAAGACTATGAAATGTTCTAAAAATCAACCCAAAGACTGAAAAACACCCTGGATGGAGCAATAATGTGGCCATTGTGGTGAGGATCTGTTTTGTCAATTGAAGGACTATTACTCCTGTCTTCATTATATGGTGAAAGGAGAAGCAAGGAAATGAAAACTATAAAGTGCCTTCACACTTTCCAGGGAATTTAGAAATAAAGGAGATTTGAAAAAAAATTAGTAGAGGCTCTCAGCCATTCTCATGTCTGTAGACACCACCCACATGTTACTGGTACTGAAATCTGTTACTTCTAGCTTTGACATCCTCCAGGACTTCAGATTTATAGTTTCCTGACCTTGGCCTTCTTCTAAAAACCACACCCATCTCAACCTCATCATTTTCCAAAGGAACTTGGCACATTTTTCCTGGGTCCAAATCTCTTCTGGCTGTGGTCTTCGGTTCAGTGAATGCTGCCTTTCTTCATGCAGCTCTCACAAACCTGGTGACTGTCTTTACTCTCCCCTCACCCTCAGTCTACGCATTCTAGTAATGGCCAACTTTTGCATATATATCAAGTCTATACGCTTGCTTCTCGCTTCTCTAATGGTTCTAAAAGAGGAACTCTTGATTTCTACCCCTGACCTCTAAATCTCTTCCCCTTGCAGTCTTCTTCATTCCATTCTATCAGAGTTACTATGAAAGGAAAAACCTTGATATTGTTCTTGACTTCTTTCCACAACCAAAAAGTCAGAAAATCCTGTTGCCTTTTTAACAGATGTGTGTCCATATCTGACAATTCGCTGCCACCTCTGCTAACCTGATCACATCACGGAGATCTCTTGCTAGCACTCTGGCTGTAGCTCTGCTTGTTCTACTTCTGATGGCTTGGCTTTGATTTACCATCCCCACAAGGAAGCCAAAGCAGCCCAGGGCCTTTGCTTGAATTCCACAGCTAGTAGCTTCCCAAGTCTCCTTGTCTTGCACACTGCCTGCTTTATTTTGTTCACACCAGATCACTTTTGTAAACTTAATATTTTACGTATTTATTTCATACCTCTTTCTATCAGAATGCAAGCTCAGAGAGAGAGAGAGAGAGATGTTTACTGCTGTATTTTCAGTGTCTTATAGATTGTCTGACATATTGTAGGGTCTTTTTAAGTAAGTGGAAAAACAAGTGTGGGGATTTATATTAGTACAATAAATATGCTGGGTTCTGGCCTGCTGAAAGCACCCTTCAGTAATTCTAATGAAAAGAAGGTTTACAAATGGTACACCCAGGTAGAATAGAGATTTGGTCAACCACCTTCAAAGGAACACAGGCCACATGCCTCGGAGTTTGAGTCCCAGGTCCAGGGAGAAGCAATCAATATGAATAAGCAAATAAAAATGTTATAAAATGCTACTTCCTCTTCTCTCATCCTGTCTGCCTTTCTGGTCACCTTCATCCCTGCCTGTACCTTACATTAAAATGTCTATATCTATACATATAGATATAGATAGATAGATAGATACATGAACTGCTAAATGTTATTGGTATCAGACAAGAGGTGAGGATGTTAGACATAGAAAGCAGTATACATGAAAATTATCTGTTCACTTGAGCTTCATTAAAATGTGTCAACTTTGAATATTTTATGGTATGACTAGTTGAAGTTTACTGTTTATTTCTATTGTTTCAGAGCTACTCTTTGTATATTAATGATTTCAGTTCCTCTCCCTGCCTCCTCTAAATAGTTAGATATTTAGATATGTTTAGATAGAAATGAAAGGATTAGATGCTTTGCAGAAAGCAAAGTGAGTCCTAGCAGGAAAATTTCATCCAAATAAAAGAAAGAATTTGATTAGAAGAGAATCACAAAAGAGTAGCTTGTCCTTTGAATTGGTTCATGATAAATCCAAAATAAAACTCAAAATAAATCTCACTTGCTTTCTGCTATCAAAAGCTCTGTGGAAGTAGGGTTTTCTGACTCTGAGAAAAAGAGGTCAGATTTGTGGTTATCAGAGCAGGGAGGGAAGGGGAATTGGATGAAGGTAGTGAAAAATACAAGCTTCCAGTTATAAGCTAAGTAATAGAGATAATGTACATGATGATTGTAGGCAATATAAAGAGTAAATACTGAAAGTCTCATCATAAGGAACTTTTTTCCCTTTTTGTATGATGGATGTTAATTTATTTTGGTAATCATTTCACCATATATGTAAGTCAAATCATTATGCTGTGCACTTTTAACTTAAACGGTGGTGTTATATCAGTTACGTCTCAATAAAAATAGGGGAGGAAGAGAAGTTTTGAAGACAGGAGGAAAAGAATCAATAGTGAATCTAATGAATTAGTCAGGAAATGTTTTCCACTAGTGAAGAGAAGCTTGGGGAACGGGGCAGGGAAGGGGTCAGGGAAGGGATTCAAGAGACTTAAGAAAGTTGGTCTGAAGTTTATCATTGGTGAGGAAGCCTGGTACATTTCTACGGATTTTTTTCCAAACCCATAATAGCCTTCTAAGCAATTCTTGGTACATTGTCTCTGTGCCATTGCAATAAATAATTCATGCACAGTTCTGTGCAGGTAGGAAAGAAAAGGCACCATTTTTACTTCCAACTTTTCTTTAAGGAAAATAAGTACTTCTCACCTCTGCTAACACCTTCCCATGGCAAGTAAGGCCATAAGCAAATTTCTATGCCTTGCTGGCAAACAGCATCTCTTCCTTTCTTTGAATTCAGAAATTGTCACTTCTGGGTTTCCTTTGTGAAACACAGTTCCCATAACAACATGGGAAACCAGACCCCTGGGGGACCTCTTGCTGAGCTCAGGAATCTTTGCCTGTGAGGTAGAGAGGAGAATGTCAGCAACCCTATCCAGGTCCCTTGTGACTTGCATTTATATCTGGAGGTGAGCCAATCCCTGAACACCACAGGCAAATCTGCTCTCTTCCCAGGTAGATTATCTAGCATCTCTAATGACAAAGCTATACTTCTAACTCTATCAACTAACGGCTAAAAGAAGGAGATATTTTAAAATATTCTCATAGACTAAAAAACAGATGTGTGTTTTAGGGCACTTTAAATACTGATATTGATAAATACTCTGTACATTTCCAATATACTGTATAAATATATGTGCATGAAACATTTTCATGCATGCTTAAGTATGCATATATTCCTTATAAATGATTATCCATCTAACTTGCAAAAATAATATTGCTTCAAAAAAAATATTCCGAATAACAAATTTGGGGGAAATTAGCTTCTTTGTAACTATACTTTAGATACATAACTATTCTAGTATTGACCCTAAAGCAATATGTTCTAGAATAAGGTTAGAAATTCAAGAAGGTCACTGGATTTACATAGAAATATATAGAAATGTTCTTTTAAAAGAAAGCCTCTTTGTGGTTGTTCTTTAGTTTTAAAATAATTGTATGGCTACTTATATATTGTTATTAGCAAATATGTTATCTCCAATTCACTATTAAATTTTAGCTAGATCAAAAATGAGTGGCTGAGGTGCAGTAATATCTCTGTAATATAAGGTTGTGACAATAGATCACTTTTTGTTAGCATTATTTTATATTTCTAGACCCGATGTAATAGCCCAAATGATTCCATTATACAGGTATTTTTCATAATAATATTAAATTACCTTTACCTCTTCCATAAATTGTACATAGTGATTTGCGCTATATCTATCTCTTTTTCATCTGCTAGTTGAAATGAGAATTTTCCATGTGATTTTTAACCCCAGATTTCCCAAATGCACCCTTATTATATTGGAAAAAATAAGCAAGATACTGTAATGAAAAAAAATATTTTATTAACTAGTCAGCACACAAGATGGAAGTAGCAGGATTTTGCTAAATAAGGAAGTCTTTCTATATCTTCCTTTCTTTAGTTTCCCAAATGGTCAATGGTGACCATTGAAGTGACCTCAGTTATAAGATGGATTTTGATATGTTGTTAATTTGCACAAAGGGTTTTCCTGTTGCTAGGATGAGAGCTTCTGGTTTTTATCTTTCTACGTGAAGGAGCTAAAATTGATTAAAACTATCTGTTTTGGGTATTTAAGTATTTAATAAATCTGGGGCCTCTTCTTGTATTTGCAGATAATTTTAGATTCATTTCATTTTTGCCCTTTTTCTTTCATATGTATTCTTACATATGCCATAAGGAAAGATAAAGATTTTTAAATTGCCCGTAACACTTGGATATTGAGTAATTTTACACTGAGCATAGTAAACTCAAGGTGATTATTGGGATTCTGTAAACAATGAATTAATGGGAACTACTCATTATAATTTGGAGTAAGCTAGACCAAGACTTTGTAAAAGAAACACACCAAAGACACTTGTAAGGTATTTCAAGTGTCCTCTTTGATTCTCAGCTCCATCTCCTAAGGGACACAATAATTGCTCTTGCTTTGGGTCAATGGAGGTATGAGTTTGGGTTAAATGTCTATCCTCGTCCTGCTTTTATATTTATCTCTTCTTAGATCCCACTTTTACTTTCCCTCGCCTGGTTGATTTCCTACAGCTTATAACACTTTTTCTATTTAAAAATGTTATTCTCAAGTCTGATTTTTCTCTGAGAACACAAGTATCTCTATACAGTTCTGAAATTTCAAGTACTTTATGTGGCCACTGAATTTCACTCTCACAAATTCCTTCTT
Organism: Solenodon paradoxus; assembly: GCA_004363575.1. NCBI lineage: Eukaryota > Metazoa > Chordata > Mammalia > Eulipotyphla > Solenodontidae > Solenodon > Solenodon paradoxus. Next base: position 63,712 of record RJWH01001067.1, read on the forward strand.
CCTAAGTGAGTCTGTCCATTTCTGAGTCTTCAAATATCATGTGTAAGCTGATGATTTTCCAATTCTTCCTCTAGTCCTGAACCTCTTGGGATTGAAACCTGGATTCAAATGTCTATGAGCATCTTCACACATGAGTCAGAGTTCAGGGGTCAACCTTAATGCCCCTCAAATAATGTGTATCATCTTCAGTGATTCTCTTCTTAATAAGTCACATCAACTTTTATCTAGTTGTTTTGAACAAAATAATATGAAGTTCTCCTTGAGTCCTCTTGCTCTTTATAGTTCATTTCCAGTGTACCAGCAAATATGCTTCCTAAGTCTTTGAAACACATCTGCTAGTACATCTTATTCCCCAGCATCACCAGTTCTCATTTAGACAATTAAAATTGCCTCCTCACAGAGATGACCTAACGGCATGTGAAAAAAAATAGTTCTAAATCACTATCAGAGAAAGGTAACTAAAAGCCACAGTGAATATCATGGCACACCACTGAGAATGGCCTGTATCAAACAGTCTGGAAACAATAGGCATTGGAAAGAGTATGGAGACAAAGGGAACCTCCTGTATTTCCGATGGGAATGTAAATTGGTGCAACCACTTTGGAAAACAGTATGGAGATTCCTCAAACAAATAAAGATGGACCAATGGACCTACCGTTGGTTCCAGCAATCCCACTCTTAGACATCTTCCCAGAGGACACAAAATCACTAATCAGAAAAAGTATCTGCACCATTGTGTTCACAGCAGCACAATTCACAACAGTCAAAACATGGAAATGACCTAAATGCCCATCAACAGATGACTGGATAAAGAGGCCGTGGTACATATAATAAATAGAATTCTATGCAGCTATTTAAAAAAGATAAAATTGGCACAATCTGGATAGAACTGGAGGGGATCATGTTAAGCAAAATAAGCCAGAAAGAAAAAGGGAAGTACAGGATGGTTTCACTCATATGAAATTTTTCTGCAACATTCACAGAATGGAAGACTGTGGCTACCAGAGGGGTGGGGGGAGGAGGGAGGGAACAAGGCGGTGGTAAAGGATGCAAGAATTCTGATGGTGGTTGTGGTATAAAATGCATACACATTGAGGTGTCATTTCAATATCCTAAATGTATATAGCAATGGAAACAAAAGAAATAGGATTACTAATAAGATACAATAAAATAAAATTGCCTCCTAAGTGAGGACGTTTAGAGTCAGCACAAGCAGTGTGGATTCTATAACAGACTCGTCTAGTTTCATTCCATGGAAGCTACTTCCACCACTTGGCACCCATTTCAAATAAATGCCATACTTGGGTGACTTAAAGAGCCTTACTGCTCATCATGATGTTCCCACTTCTTACAGAGATTTTTGTTTGCCATTTACTTGACTGTCTTCACTATATTCACTCTTCGGAATAGAGTCTGAACACTGCCTCCTTCATAAATGCATGGCTGATTCTCAAAGCCAAAACCAATTTCTCCTTGGAAATCCCACAATACATTTTTTTTCCTAATCTTGTCTAAAATTTTTTTAACCTATTAATATTTTTAAATTAGAAAATTGAAATACATTTATATTAGAATTATAACAATGCAGAGGGATTTTAAAAATATGAGCCTCTTTCTCTTCTTTCCTCATGCTCCCATATTCCTAGAAGTAACCATTATCAATGATTTCTCAAACTGAATATATTCTCTAGGTTGGTCATAGGCCTTTGTCTTCTGTTTAGGACATTTATGTTAATGAGTATGTAAAAAATATATGTGGTATGTGATCATTTGTTTCCTTCTATGCCTGTTAGAATGAAATGTCCATAAAGTGAGCCCAATATATTATGCATTGAGGGTGTGTAGCTACCTCTGAAAATTCTGAAATATAGATGGGAAAAGGGCAATGGCAGCTTAGGAATAGGAAGACTTCTTGCTGAGTGGTTTTTACATACAATCCAATCATATGCTATGGAACCCAGTCAGAATTGAAGCATGAATTTCAGTAAATTGATCTATATGCTCTGAAAACACCCTACATCATGCCAACATACTATTCCACTGATTTATAACCACCATACCCAACTGCCTTTTTAAGAAACCATTTAATTTAAAAAATTACATGTGTAGAGTTTTTGTCCTTGACCTTCTTGCAGATATTACTAAAAAATCAAGCTAAAAACTCTCAAAAATCTCATAAATTACCCCACTCCTACAGCTTACATCATCCTGCCTCTTCTTGACAGCTGAATTAATTTGAAGAAGTCCCAGAGACTCATCCTCTGCCATTCATTATCCCTGGCTAGTAGCAGAGTCCTATCTAGGCATTTGCCAACTTGTCCTTTTAATCATCTCCTAATGATGAATTGGTCTTGAGTGTTTCTGGACTCTGCCCCCTGTCCCATTGCTGACTCCCTTTTCTCTTGTTGGTGTTTGCTTCCTCCTCTAGGGACTAATTGGAAGCCACAGTATCACAGCAGAGACAAAGGCGCATTTAAAATTGCCTCCACCACTTAAAACCAGGTGTTCCTTCTGCACACAATTCCAATTTTATCAAGTTAGTTGACATATTGTTCTCTTCTCTTTATTTCAGATATTTGCAACAATACTTGTAGAAATGGATGCACCAATAATGCTCTCAGACTATAGTCATCAAAGGGACCATTTATTCTCTATTTCCTTTCCCAATTATGACCCTGACTTGATCCTAACCCTTCCTCATTTACCTCGAGATTTCTCTACCCTCAGCCTTTCCTCTCCTTCGTAGATAGAGCTGGCACAACAGACATGTTCAAGCACACTAAAGAAACCCTCAGGATCCAGCCAGGAAATCACAGATGACACAAAATGTTTCAAAAAAAACCCCTGAATTTAAATTTACTATTGGATACATAGGCCCTGAGGAACTGAGAAGTCATAAGAACTTACCACCCAAAGAGCTGGGGAATAAAAGGGAGAGGATGGAATTGCCATAACCTAGAAATAGAGAAGAGGCTATCGAAGTGGATTTTAGTCTTCTAAGAAGAGGACACTTGTTTGGTGCTGGCGCCCCCAAGGTCTGGTTGGTTCTGTTTGTGCAGGAAGGAACTGAGTCTCCACTCAGATGGTGCTGTCATAGTGAGAGTCTGCTAAGCTAGCTGACAGGAACAGGAAGAAGGAAATGCCTTCTTTGTTGATCCTGCCTCCTGACCTCCCTCTCGTGGCCCCTTATCGAAATCTAACAGGAAGTCAGCTGACAGATGAGAAATTAATTGTAAATTCCATCTTCACAAAACATAATATAGCAAGGTGAATTTGAAACTAAGTGAAAATAGCTTAATAATTAGTGTCTCAAGGTCCCTAAGTTTACTTCATTTCAAACTACTCACCATTATTCAAATTTTTACACACACATTCCTCTGCCCTTCTTCTCCATTTTAAACTGCCGACTTCTTCAGATGTGATTTATTTTCTCTAACTTTCCATGACTTCTGCATTTTTTAGAAGAAAAAGGAAAAGAGGTCATTATTTTCTCAGGATCTAGGGACTCTGTTTACCCACAGCCATGATAGCCCTGGACGTTGTCTTCTGTCCATAGTGATGAAGTATATCTGCCAGCATGGAAGTCTAAGTTTCTCAAGAATTGAGACTGGTGTATCCAACTATCTAATCACTGGCTCTGGCTCAAAAATAATGGTTCAATTTCTATACACCTGTGACTTCTCTGGAAGTAAGAAGGGACAAATCAATTTTTTCCAATCCCGCTGGCAAGGGCCCAATCTGTTAATCCAATTTATCTGCATAGAAACCTGGAAGTGTACACATATTCTGTACTATGATGGTGCTAATTTCCAATAAACCCATCTTAAGTTGACAATGTGCTTTTAATGTGCTTTACCTACCGAAAATCATTGTTTAACCTAGCCGACCTTAGACAAGTTCAGAACACCTACATTGATTAGCTTATATATGGGAAGATTCACCTAACATAAAACCTATTTTATAATAAAATATGCGCTATCTCAAGCAATCTGTTCCACATTGTACTGAAAGTGTAGAGTATGTTGACTGCTCACCATTGTCATCATGTGGTTGACTGGGAGCTGAAGATATTACCTCTGTCTAGTATCAGAAGAGTATTTTCCTGCAAATTGCTAGCCCAGCAGAAGACCACAATTCAAAAACTGAAAGTATGGTTTCTACTGACTGGGTATCACTTTTGCATCATCCCATATTTGAAAATTGTAAGCAGAGCCATTGTTGGTTAGGGAGTGTCTGTGATCTTTCCATACCCCATCCAGAAGGCTGAGGAGAGGAATGTGGATTATAATATTTACAAGCGAATAAGCAAAGGAACTCATCATTTTTTGTCAGACTCAAGAGAAACAATCATCTCATATTTGCAGTAAAAATTTAGAATAATAGAAATAATGCTGGTTTTAGATTTGGAGACCAAGAATGCCTCCTAAACTCATTCTTTCAGTCTTCCCCATCTCTGTTGGTGAAGAGCCTGTTATTTTACTTATTCAGGCTCAAATTTCTTGTAGTTATCTCTGAGAGCTCTCCTTTCTTCCTACCAGTCTTCAAATACCTCAGCAAATCCTGTTCATTATCTTCAAAATATTTCTCCCGTACGACCATGCCTTACTTACATTGTTACCGTCATCAGCTCTCATCTAGACTATTATTATTGTCTCCTAGTTGGTTCTCAGGGTAGATGACTGATTCCACAGTCATTTCTGAACACAATAGTCAGAGTTATCTTTACAAAACATTTCTCCCCTTCAAAGATTTCCCCCCAGAATAAAAGCAAAAGTTGATACCATGTTCTTGAGTGCATGGCCAATGTACTCTCTCTTTCCATCTTGGGACCCTTATTCATTCCTTGCTTCCATTCCTCTCTCCTTCCCTCTTTTCTCTCATTTTGCTCTTTCTAACTATTCTTTCACTCTGTCTTAATCATGTTCTTCCTCAAGTCTCATGTCAATGTCCCCATCTATTTAGTTACCATTGTAATTCCTCAGACATCATTCAGTACTTTTTCACTTGAGAACATTTATCTCCTTTACAGACAATACTTCAAAGTTTTTCTTTATTATTTTTCAGTCTTTCTGTACTAGAACAAAAATCCCATGTAAAGAGAGAGGGAGTTTTATCAATCTTTTGTCATAGATTTTTAGTGCCTAGAACTGTGCCTGATACATTGTAGGAATTCAATGAATGTTGATTTAGTATATTGCATGAATGCCATGGATTCTAAACAAAATGAAATAGCTGCCATGTCACAGATTCTGAATTCCCAGTAAAATTAGTCTCACTTTGTAAGTTATAAGCCATTAGTTATATACATTATTATTAATGCTAATAGTAACAATGGAAAGTTATTGCATTTACCTGAACCAGATACAGTGCAAAGTGGTATGTATGTTTCCATTTAATTTCCGCAATGGTTCAATGAGACGTTTACTGTGATCCGCACCCTGTCGCGATGAGAAGGTTGAAGGATATGGTAAGTACTGAAGCAAACTTAACTATGTCATATACAGTGAAGCTGTTATAGGATTAAAGACAAAGTCTACTATCTTGCTTCCGTCTTTTCTCAGCTGGCTAAGATTGTTATGATTCTATGACATATTTCTTTTCAAGCTAAGTGAAATGGGTATGTATTACAATGAAAGAAATCAGTGAAATTTCATGCCTAGCTAATGAAACTGATTTATGCTATACTCAGCAGTCAAAAATAAGACAGAATCAAGATACGTTTATCATATTTATTGCCAGAAGATGGTTGTTTAGACCTATGATCTTTTGGAATTAGGAAACATTCTTAAACACAACAGAAAATATAATCACCAAGGTAAAACATGATAAATGGGATTATATTAGAATCAAGAATACCCATTAATCACAGGCTACCATTAGATGAATAAAATGAATCCTCCAAAGTGGAAGAATAGATTTGCAATATACATAGTCTATTAAAAAAAAAACTGCATATCTACAATATATACAGAAATCCTACAAGTCAGTAAAAGCAAAAATACAATTGAAAAAATATCAGCAAATCAGATGAAAATATAGTTAACAACAGGGAATATTCAAATAACCAATGAATATGCTAAAGGTTACTCAATATGTTATTCTTTAGGGAAATGGAAATTAAATGTATGCAAGATACTCTATGTACACCAAATATAAACAGAAAACATTACAAAGACCAAAAAACACAAATATTGGTGATAATGTGCAACGACCAAGGCTATCAATTATGAACACTGTCGGGAGGAAAAATGGATACAAATACTCTGGAAATAGTTTAGCTACAGCTATTAAAGTTGGACATATCTCTACTCTATGAAAGAACAATTACAGTTTTCAGAATACAGTCCATAGAAATGCTTGTGGATGTTTTCCCAAAGATAGTACTACTTGCAGCAGCCAGATATTGTATATCACCTGGCTGCCCAAAACATTAGAATGGAAAAATAAATTGTGACCTATTCACGCAGTGAACAATTTAAGCAACAAGAATGCCCGACACTTCTATTAATATTATGTGTGAATCTTACAGATTTAATGTCTTGAACAGGAAACGAGACACAAAAGAGCACAAAATATATAATTCCACTGATATCCAAAGATAAACCAAACTGATGTGTCCTGATGGCTTAATGGTTGGTTATGTCTGCCAGATACAGTCTACATATGCCCCAAGTTCCCAAATTAAAGATTCAGGGCCAGAGGAAACAACCAAGATGAAGAACTAAATACAGTAGATAAAATGTCTCTTCCTCCTCTCCCTGCCTACCTGCTCGCCTTCATTCTTACCTGCACCTTTCCTTAAAAAAAATAAATAAATAAAAGAGGAAAAATAAGCCAAACCAATCTGTGTTGTCTGACATCCAGAGAAGTGGGTGGAGGGGGTTGGGATGGGGGGCAGTAAGTTGAGCAGGAGTTTAGAGCATTCATCTCCTTCCGCTTCCTAACCTGAGTATGCTGAAGCTTACACACTTTAGAAACATGTGCTTTTCTGTTTCAAAGCTAAACAAGAGAAAAATAACACCGAGAGATTCTCTTTTCCCTACTTGTTGAAATCATCCCTTTGACATAAATGCAGTGAAGTGAAAATCTGGTCTCCAGTGCATGGTGCGTCCTATTAGAATGGCACATGCAGAAAGCAGGATGATAAAGTGGCCCTTTTCAGAAACAGAAATTTGAAGTAAAAGATAAGACATTTGATTGTCTTCAATCCCAGATCAATATGATAAGGCAAGGGCTAGATATTAATGTACTTTGTGACCAGTTCTGGTTTTAGCTGGTCCAGCTTTGCATTTTCATTCTTTTCAGGTGACTTATCTGCCCCATCTTGTTTCTCTAACCACAGGCTGCTTCCTTTCTGATTCAGGACATGTGGTCCGGGGACCATACAGAAGGAAGATGGACACCCAGAGTGCGTAAATATTTTTCAGTATTTTCTACCTTTTTTGTGAATGAACCTAAAGCAGGTTTTAGAACAAGCCCAGTTTTCTGTGTAGCTTCTGTACCTACCAGAGTAAGTTGCTTAAGATTGGCTTCTTTGCCCTGATGGAAAAAGGACCAGACAACTCCAGGGCTGGGTTTGTGCAGCCTCTGAACAGACAGAAAGACAGGCAGACAGGAGGCATGTTGGCAGGTTCGTTGAAGAGCAAGTGGTAAGAGATTCACAGGCTGGGAGAGGCCTGTTCTATAAAGCTGAGTAGCCAGAGTCCTTGCTGCCCCTCAACCGGCTCCAACAAGGGGACTGTCCCCGACTCGTGGCCAGACACGACACTGACCAAGCCTGGACACTTTAGCTGGTGGCTGGAGCAGCCGAGGCCACGAATTCCAGTCTGGGCTAAACTTTTCATCTCTCCCTCTCTGCCTCTGCCAGGTTGTCCAATGTTTCTCGACATCACATTAACTCCCCTCCCAGTACAATAATCGACTCCAATCTGCTATTATCACGGAAATAGAAGAGGTAAAGTGCCCGTAATAGGATCCAAATCAAATCACTTTCACTTCAGCCGGCTTTTGCTGTGAAGCCAAGGATTCCCCAGGGAGACTCAATACAGAGAAACACCTGCAGACACAGGCTGAGGCCTGGGGAGTAGATGGAACACGACAGGCCCCCCTCGCCTGTAGCATCTCCTTAGTTACCCTGTGGTCCACCTCGGGAGTAATGGCCTCAGGCAGGCTCTGATAAACTTGTAACTTCAAGGCCGAACAGGAGCTGACTCTTCCTCCACCCAACTGACACATCGGCTCACAATCCCCACCATCAAGGTCCCAGCTGCCTATCCTCTGCTTTTGCAGGCAGTGTTGAATTTTAGAGTCGTCACCCTCAAGGAAAAGTTTACCTATATGTATGACGTGTCCTGACCATATGAGAAAGGCCAAAGCAAATGGAATGGGACAGAATTCAGACCTACCAGGGGGTGAGGTTGAAAAAGCCCAGCAAATCTTTCCTTGGGGTATTTTTGTGCAAATATTGCACACTTTCTCTCCCCACTACATTTCCCAGTGGTGATAGGTTACTGTTCTTTAGAATGAAGCCCTTTCTCGATGTGAGTCCGTTAATGCTCACCACGGTGCTGGCTTCTGCCGATGCATATTACTGGTTAGATAGCAATTCTGTATGCGTTTGTGATGTGACCATAATTTCTTATTTGGGCTCAGAACCTGACATGGACTTGGCAGGAATATCTTAGAGCTGATGCTTCTTTATTTGCCAGAGTCTGAAGATTTTGACTGCCCAGACTAATTGATAGTTCCAGTAAGCAAGTTATCAGATAAGCAAAAAGAGCAATTATAATCTTCATTTCACAGACCTATTTAAAAAATCATGGCAGATATGTACAAAGTAAATGATTCAGTGGAAACCTACCCCAATAGGAGTCTCCTTTTGTAGTTTTGACCTAGAAATCCATGTAAGAAGTAAGAAAAGAAAAAGACTTCGATAATAATACAATAAGAGAATGGAATGAGAGACGCTGAGTCTGTATTAGAATTTTACTCCCTTCTTAGCCCATGTGACCTTGTATTTACCTGAAGAAAATAAAAACACTAGTTTGAAGAGTTATGTGCACCCACATGTTTGTGAGTGTGTTATTTGCATTAACTAAGATGTGGGATAACCTAATGCTCATCGACAGGTGACTGGAAAAAGATGTGGTCTGGATAAACAATGGAATACTACTCAGCTATCGAAATGATGAAATCTTGCCATTTGCAAGAACATGGGTGGATGTAGCAAGCATTATGTTCAGTGAAATAAGCCAGGCAGAGAAAGACAAACACTATATGATTCATTTAAATGTATAGATTTTAAAAAAAAAAACAAATGAACTAAATTAAGACAAAATATTTAGTCTACAGGATCAGATTAGTGGTTACCAGAAGAGATGGGGGACTGGGATGGGGGTGAATCATATAAAGGGGCAAACTAGGTAAACGATGGAATTGAACTTTTATTGATACATGTGATATATTATATGCTGATGTAGATTTATAATAACACACACCTGAAGTCTACATAATGCTCTAATAATGTCAACTCAATAAAACATTTTTTAAATCCCTGATAAATTTCTATGAATGCAATTCCCAGGTTCAAGTTTATGATGGCAAAAAGAAAACTTTAGCCTCTCTACACCTTGAGCTCCTCATCAACAAAATCCTTCCTCACATACACTCTTCAGTGTTAGGTCAGAAGTGTTAAATGGCTTTGTTATTTCTGAATCAAGATACCGATATCTGAAATTTTAAGTTTCTGATAGAAATTTAAAAAGAGTAAAACAAAAGCATTCCTTCTGAAAACAAGTTGCAAAAGATCAAGAGAAAAATGGTGGTAACTGGACCTCTGGGACAATTATCAGAGGTTCTGTTCATCACCACAGACAGAATGTCAGCTTCCAGCCTGTAAGCAAATCCCACTGTCTCAGGCACAGGGCACTGTGTGTGTGGGATGACATTAGTGGGAACTGTAGCCGCTGTGTGTTCTTACCAGCCTAACTCATTGTCCTTCTGGCACCCAAAGCTGTGGAATTGGAGGATGGCTCTTACAGGACCCGCAGTGACCAGGGAAGCCTGAAATCCATGTCTGCAGAAAGCAGTCACATCCAGGCTTCTTATGGGAAGAAAATCAGAAGCACTGCCTGGGGGACACTGGAGGGAATCTCCAGGGATGGAACCATTAGTAGGATTTATGTCCAGGCTACTGGATGATCTCAGACCCTTTAATTATTATATGTATCTCAGGCAAAAGGGTGTCAGGGTGAATGTGCCTCTCGGGGGAGTAGATTGCTGTTAACACAGCCTGTTTCCTCTATAACCCTGATGTGCTGTGTTTCATCTGAAGGCGCACTCTTCATGGACTTCCAGACAAAAGGAGGGTGGTGTGAGCTGCCAGGCGAGAACCAGATTCCTTCACATGCTACAGGGTGATGCAGATACATACTATACAAAGGGCCACCAGAAGTCAAGACAGATCAGATTTTGTGCAGCTCATTGTTTTCACGGAAGGACCTTCATTAAATAGTTAATTAGATGTGGCTTGATAGCCATAGCTTTAGAATGTATTTTATATGGATATATATTCAATCTCATCTTCTATCATATATCTATCATTTATCTTCAGCTATCTAAATTTATCCATTATCTATAGTTATCTATCCGTCCATCATTATACATCATATTTATCGTCTCTCTCTCTCTATTATCTATCTATCTTTCTATCATCTAGCTAGCTAGCTACTATCATCTTCTAGCCATACATGTATCATTTACAATCTTCATCTATCATCTGTCTATATGGTCTACTTGGAGGTTTGAAAGCAATGATCACTTTACTCTGTCCATTCGAGGGTCTGTTAAGGTCCCAAGAAATGGAGGACATGCTGTAGGGGGCATTCTTCTTGTTCTCACCTGTGTGTGCCCAGGGTTAGGAAGACAGGAGACTAATGAGACCTCAAGAGGGTGAAGGTACCTGATGAGGAAGAGTGCAGGAGCAGCCGTGCTAGGCCTCACCTGGAATGGCTGGGGCCTGTTTTGGAGCAGAGGCTGTGCTTAAATGAAGATGTGGAGGCAGAGAGGAAAGTTATATGGAGAGAGCTTGTAGAGAAGGTGGTTCCAGAAAGAGAATACAGCAGGTGGAAGGTCATGGAGGCAGGAGAAAGCAAGTAACAAACAGCCCGTATGTGTGCACACTGACCAGTTTATAGAAATGCCCACACCCATGGAGAGGAACACATTCTTCTCCAACAACTGACTCAGCTCTCCACTTGGAAATGCAGAAACTTTAGAAACCGGTGACTTTAAATGGCTAAGTTGTGCTTGAAAAATGATGGCTAGGAATAGTGAGCCTAGGTGAGCCGCTGGTGGTTCCCTACATACCTACGTTCCCTCTTTCCCCCTTCTTAATAATTTGAGAGAGCACTTAATATGGTCAAGGCATTGTATCCCATTTTGGAGATAAGAAGTCAAAGCTCAGTCCCCTGCTTCACTACACAGAAATGTGTGACTCTACAGAGAATAGTGCTGTCAGTCAAAGATGGCTGATTCCACAGTCATTTCTCAACATCACTCCTGCATAACTGCCTAGGACCTTGCCCATTTCCCTTTTGTTCTTTTGATCTTACTTTTTTTTAGACATATTCAGAGGTCAGTTCCCAACAACAGTGAAGACAGGACAACCAGCTTGCCTGAATTGAAGTGTGTTCCCCTAAATTCATATGTTAAATCCTAAACCCTAATATGACTTGGAAGATAGGACATTTAAGAAGATAGTTAAGGTTAAATGAGATCATAAAGGTGACACTTTGATCCAATATGGCTATATTCTTACAGTGGTGAAGACACACGAGGGTCACACAAGCTCAAAGATAGGATCATGGGAGGACACGAGACAAAGGCGGCCACCTGCCAGTCAAGAAGAGACAGTTGGCGTAGGAGAACTGTGTCTAACAGCACCCTAAGCTAATATTTCCAGATTGCAGGACTGTGCAAAAATATATTTCGGATGCTTAAGTCAATCAGTCTATGATCTTGGTTATGGTCATCCAAGCAGACTGACTCAGGTCTTTTTGGTGAAGAAAAGCAACAAAAACCTCAATGGTGGTTACAATACTCGAAAGAACTAAGCAGAGCATGAGGCAGTGTTTCCCAAAGTGTGTTCCCCGGATTCTCTTTCCTCAGGATGTTTTAACAATATATTGAAAAGTGGACATGGAAGCAGTTTGAGAAAGAGCGCATTCCCCGTCGATCACCAGATCTGTTCACTGGAGTTTAGTTTGCTGTTTTAAATCTGCTGACATGGACTCCCTGGTATGAAGATATCGTGGATGAGAGTTTCTCAATCGTAAATGAAAGCCATTTGGGGAACCGGCTTTAGGGTACAATTTTTCCCTTGAAGAGAAGTTGCCATTTGGTAGACTTGAGGCCAGACATTCACTCATTAGTGCCACATACACTTGCAACTTACAAGTTTTTTAAATGGCAGCTGTTCTCTCTGCAGAATTCATATGTATATATGTGTGTGTGTACATAGGTATGATGTATCTATCTATGCATATACATATATATTTCTTTCCAATACCTTCTTTAAAATGTGAAATATATAGAGAAAAGATAATCGTATAAATAGAAGATTTGGTGAAGCTATGGGCTTCGTATACAAGTTCATTTTATTTTCCCCTCTGCCTTGTGACAAGTGCGTGGCTGGCTGGCACAAAACAGGCACTACTTTCAGTTTAAACTGAGCAGAAGAAGCAAAGCAAGATTGAAAAATTCTATAAAGGTGTAGCTGATACAATCATAAAATTCTACTAGATGGAAGTCCTCTGATTGCTGTCACCTCTATTAAATCACCTATTAGGCAGGAGAGTCCATTTATGTCTGTTATATATGCAGAGATACGCATCCATTTTCCATTAGATATTCCTGGAGAAATCTGATATATTGATGATTATAAAATAACTACCATTTATTGAACACTTACAGATGTCAGGGTTTTTACTAAGTACTAGACATGAATCATTTCAAGCAGTGTTGGCTGTGCCAGTGTGTTGTTCAATATACCACATGAATCCATCTGTTGCATGCATTACCCCTTTCCAATTCAACTTTCAAAGAGAAAATGTATAGTCACATGCAAATGTACAACTCTCCCAACTGAGAAAGTTTAACGCACTCCGTAATCGACATGTAGATAACATCCAGATACCTATATCTGTATTCCTACTCCTTTCTGTAGAAATATTGGTATTGTTTTCATCAGGGTGCAGGTCTAATCAAGTGATTGAATTTGAACTTGATCTTGGACTTTCCTATTGAAAAACACAGAGGCCCCTCCTTTTAGAGGCCTAGGTGTACTTGTGCTTAGAGGTCAGGCCACCAGTTTCATTTATGAGACGATAAGCGTCGAGCACAAGGAGTGAAAAAATTCTTCAGTGCATACGATAAAATTGTGACTGCTACTTTCTTGGATTTCTATAATCTTTGGGTAAAGCTTTGTTTATCTTAAATACCCTGCTAACAAGAGATTTTGTGGTTTTTTTTTTCAATAATAGCCACAGTGATCATTTTTTAAATAGCTCATATCTGGAGCTAATTTCTATACCTGTGTTCGACCGGGAAACAATAACATTTTGGATCTTTTATGAATAAACAGAAATATTCCCTACATTGCACTACCCACGCTAGCATTCATATCATTAGAAAATTATAGTGGTGATGGAGAATTTTTGACTAATTAGGTTTCTTGGATAATAAGAGCTTTTTAATAAGGTACATATCACTTACAATATTGCTAATGAAATGTGAAAGCCATTCAGAGCCCAGTAAGATAATGGCTAACTTGTTTTAATTGTTAACATTTTTTCTTGCCTTCAATGACACAGTCATTATTTCACAGTCACCACTTATCATGAAATCCAAGAGGATTAATGGTTTCACTTATACTGGCGAAAATGTTTAAGCTGTCCCGATTATCAGTGCAGTTGGAAAGAATAATGGTTATTTGTCATCTCGTTTAGCACGAGAATGAATTGCACCCTAGATAGTGGCGCCATTAACCCTTTGAGGAAGTGGAGCTGCCTCATGCCAAGATTTAGGACTGGGCATTTGTCTGAATTTACCTAATTCTCATCCATGACCACCTCCAACAATCACCGTTTTCCCTGACAGAATTAAAGCAAGCAGCTCAGTTTACCGCACACTTGAAATGGAAACTAGATAGTAATGGATCACATCCTATGACGAATGAGCAAACATATTCAGAGAGCAATCAAGAGAAATGTAAATTCTGAAAAAGGAAAAAACAGTTTCTCGATTCTTTGCTTTTGACTTCTGTGTTAAAGAAACACAGAACGATGCGGAAAGTGGTCCTTCTCACCCTCCCGGCTTCTATTTGATTTCAAATACATTTTAATCAATCCTCTTTCTACTCCAAAAATTCTCATCATAACTACTTGGCTTCAGCATAAGTAAAAACTAGTTAGGGAAACTTTCTCAGCTTTTCAAAGATTAGAATGGTTCTAACTGAAGACAAAGACTGACAGATTTATAAGCCTGCACTTAGGAACCTGGTGTTTTGATTCAGTCAAAAAGTAAATGTGCAAATAGAGTCTGCACGTCATGCTTAGTAGTCCAGTTCAATAAATGTTTTCAGCTGGGTCTTGAAATGGTAAAGCAAAATTATTGTATTAAAGAATGCAGTACTCTGCTAAGAAAAGGAATATTTGCCTTCAGTGAGATTTGCTGTTGTGGATGATGGCATTCTTGGGATGAAAGAGAATGACTTTCTGTGAGGTCACCCTGCAGCCTAACCAGTGCAGGACTGTGGCCTTGCCAGCTTCAGGCTCTCACTTGCTCTCCTGCAGTGGAGACATTGGGGCAGTTCTAATTCAGAAAAAAAAATGCAGCCAGGAAGCAGCCAGCCTAGTATCCCTGGAGGGTTGGGGGGGACAGGAGCAGAGAGAGGACAGCGCAGACAAAAATAAAGTGCTTTTTAGGTGATACAGCTTGGTGGCCTTATCTTGTTAGAGCAAAAACAGTGTCCTGTCTCCTTCCAAGAAGAGGCCAAGGCAGGTCTGTGAGGCAGGACAACACCGTTCCACTCAGCCCTGGGTGGGGAGAAATCTGTTTCCTCCAGGCACAGAGTTCTGGAAGATTCCATTGCTTACAAAAGCTTCCAATTTCCAAAGGAGACAACAACCAGGAGACTATCATCCTTTTCAACAAGCCCTACAAACACAAATAGCTTCCTTGACAAACGTTAACTTTTGAATGAACCCAGTTTCAAAATGGGGCAGGATGTTTCCGGAAAGAAAGTGCAGGTAGTTGAGATGTGAATAGAAATTAAATTATGCATCATTACAGGGGGAAACATTACCTCCTCAGGTGCCTTCCATGCTTAGAATCAAGATGGTCAGCGTACGGAAGCTTCTAGCATCAGCACTGTCATTACATGTGATCTATTGACAAACTGGTGTTTGTTTGAGACGGTAAACAAGACAATTTCTACAGGAACCCCACGAGGTACGCCGAAACTACACACCCCAGGTGTCTCAGATGTAAGAGGACAGGAGAAACAGCTTCTAATCATGAAAAGACATAAGGGTCAAAAAGAAAAAGAAAGAAAGCAGGGAGAGAAAGATGGAAAGAGAAAAAAGCAAAGGGAGGAAGGAAGAATGTGGCCCACCGTGTACAAATATGGGGCCAATAACACAGACACAGAGAAGCCGCAGATGTGCCTGACAAAATGACAGAGGAAATTTAGCAAGGAGATCCAATTCAGTTTCTGACTGACACAATGAAATTATGATCCCCTCTCCAGTTTGGAGTCTTTGTTTCCCTAACACGGCTTTTTGAGTTCCCCTGACTTCATTTGGTGAAGAGCCATGCTGGTAGAAATGAGGCCGAGTGCTCAAGAGGATGATTTCTCAGAAAGACAGCACCAGCAAAATACCCTAGGAGAATTTAATTCCTCCCTAATGGAGTTCAGCACCTTCTAAGTTATAAAACAAAATGGTCCCATAGCCTTTTTCAGCCAGCCAGATGCTTGATTTTAGAATAGCACAGGCTAAGATAAAATTGAACTTTTATTCTTGTCTCTAAAATAAATGTAAATGCATTAAGCGGGGAAGTGGGAAAATAAAGATCCCAAACAGACTGCTCCTGAAAATCCAGATGACAGATGGTAAGGTTAGAGAGGGAGGTCATAGACAGAAACCCTGGTACCCAGGAAAGTGAGTGACAGTCTTAAACTCAAAATGGTGTGTGTGTGGTGTGTGTGTGGTATGTGTGTGTGAGTGTGAGTGTGCGAGTGTGTGGTGTGAGAGTGTGTGAGTATGTGTGAGTGTGTGTGTGTATGTGTGTGTGTGTGTACTGGAAAGATTTTCCCTTATGATTACTGAGTTCACATCCTTTACTCAGATTTTGATAGAATCACAGAGTGTGTGCATCTTAGTAAGTGCTGAGCATGAATGTAATTGGATTATTTTTCTTCCTCACTCTTCTAGTTTGTGGTTCTAATAAACTTTGGTTTTTAAGCATGAGGCCAATCAACTAACCTTCGAAGTCCAGGACCAAAAAAATAAATGTTTGATGAAATCTAGGAAGTCACGGATCATTCATAAATAAAATCTAGAGATGGGAAGAAGGGTGAGCATAGTGGTTTCAAACTGATGGAGGTGGAATTTTGAGACACACTGGTCTTCTGGAAGCACAGGAACAGCTTGGATATACTGAATGACTGTCTGATTCTAGTTTTTATTTTTCTCACTTACATCCATCTCTTTCACGCCAGCTGGAAGCTGATCTTCTGATTTCCCCCCCGCCCAGTATTTATTATCCTGGAATCTGTACTCACTCCTTCTCCTCTACAGACCACATTTGTGGTTGACATGTTCTTGAAGATCTCTTAGGTCAATTTAGCTGAGAATGTGCCCAATGTATGTGAAATCCTGTCTTTCATACAATTACTTCTTACATGAGTGTGTTTTAGTCTTCATTGTCACATATCCTTAAGTTAGGAGTTATCTGTACAAAGAGTCTCTTGTTATTTAGTAATTTAACTTCACTAATTCTTACCAGGTCTCATTCCCTTCACACCTGAATAGAGCCGTCATACATAATTTGGTATCCTTAATGTGCCTCATTCTGGAACACAGTCATCATTCTCTAAAAATAACACATACTCTGGTTTGTGGAGCTGCACGGATGGAATAACAGGTGAGTGAAATCCCTGAAATAATTGACTTACCTGATGATAGAAATGATTGTCTTGGGTCACAAGGGTGCTTTCAAGTGCCCTGGTTAGGACAATATGTCGGATAATACCTTGTCGCTTTCACAAGGCAATTGAAACTCCCTGCCTCATACAGTCAGTTCATAATAGTCAAAACTACTGATGCACCCTAGTGGAGTAGCAGTTAGGTCAGCTGCCTCTGAAGGAGCACAGTCCACATATATCCCAAGGACCACAGTTCCAGTCTTGGGTCCATGGGGAGCAAAACCAATGCAAACAACTAAATAAGATAAAACTCTTCTTCCTCCTCTCTCTTCCTAGTTGCCTGCCTACTCACCTTTATTCCTGCTTGCCCCTTTCCTTTAAAAACAAAACAAAAAAATAAAACTATTCCCCCCTAAAATGTTTTCTGATTTGGAAAAAGTCATCAGGATGATGCATCAAGAAAGAAAAAAGGTCTTAGGAGATCTATTCATAGAAGAAAGCACGAGGGCTTGGAAAGTGGAGAATGCAACGGAAACACTGAAGGGGAATTTCCTTGCTGACATTTCTATACTTGTTTGTTCATCTGTTGACATCCTTTACAATTTTAATTCATATGTATTGAACACTTCGTGTGTGTGTGTGTGTGTGTGTGTGTGTGTGTGTGTGTGTGCTTACTTCATGCATTCTGCATATGATCCTATGGGGGTAAGAACTGTTGGGACCCCACGTTACAGATATGTAGCTCAGGCACAGAGAAGGTAAGTGAATTGCCCAAGGAGATACAGTTACTAGTTCTGGCAGAAACAATAGATTTCAAACAATTTAAACCCAGTGCTCACAATGCCTACACATTCATCAGAAGTCTGCTCATCTATTGAAAAAAACAAAACAAAAAACAAAACAATGAAACTTTCAAGAACTGGGGAGACATTAAAAAAATTAACTAGAGGTGATGCCTGGATCCTGTTTCATTTATTTACTTTTTCAAAGAAACAAAAGATGTGATTCATTTTTAGAGAGACAGAATGTCTTTTCTGAGGGTAGGATTAATGAAAAGGTAACATGGATATGAAGTGGGTAAGACAAATTCTTATTCCTAAAATGTACTAGTCAAATGAGCTGGCCTCTCTAAACCCAGTTTCTTCTGTGAAAGAAGTAGGAAATACTCTTCAAGGTTGTTGTGACATGGGACTCAGTTCAAAACCACTTTTGAAATAAGCATGGTGATTGTTTCTTCATTAATGTCATTACTATCGAATATTGGCTTCCATGGATTTGCAACGATTTGCTCAGTTTCATTCAGATTTCACATTATTCTGAGTGTCTGCTTTGTGAACTAAAAAATATATATAGTTAAAACTATTGATGTTCATAATTGTCACAATGCCTTAAAATTTTAAATTCGTTTTCATTTATAAGGCAATTATAAGTGAGCATCAAGTCTTGAGGATTAAGCATATTAGATTTGAGACATTGCTTGTTATCATTTAAAAATTTTCTAGAGTTATATTTTTTACTTACCATGAAGTTATGAAGAACTATGTTAAGTCTGGGAGACAGAGAAACTAAAGCTCAGAAGTACACATTCACTCAATAAGTAACTGCAGGAGATCAAAATTCAAATACATTTTATACATTTTACCTCTCACAAATGTAGCTAGAAATTAGAGGAGGTCAATACGAAAATAATGGACTCAAGACAAATCACACCGTTGCATACCTCTGCAAGTTTAATGATGATAACTCTTGTATTTAGTTACAACACATTTTTACACCATGGTTTTGACTGTTACAGAAATGAGAGCTTTTAATTAAACTTCCTTATAAGTTATGTTAAGTGATTACTAATTCATTATTCCTTGTGTTTGCCCAACAGAGACATGCATTTGTTATCATATCCCGATAGAATCTCCTATATGTCAGACTTCAGCTGACAGGTCAGAAAAGAAGAGAGAGTTCAGTCTTGGGGGAGATCTGAGGCCCCACAGACTCAGCTGACTTTAAGGTGATGATAAGGATACCAGCAAGATTGTTGGCTTTCAAATGAAGCCCCTGGACCTCAATGGTCTGTTTCCAACTACTTCCTCTCTTTGGGGTTCATGTCCAGTACAATTGTCCCAAAATATGGGTTTGTGGAAGGTGGTAAAAATGTACTGGGAGAAGAAAGCTAGTAAGGCCTTGAATGGACAGACATGAAGGAGACAATTCACGCCATGCATTTCCTCATGAGAGAGAGTGAAAAAAAAAAAAAAAAGGCTTCGTTTCCCTTCTGTTTATTGTTCAAATTAATGGGTTATTCTTGGTTCAGCTCAAACTGAGAGATAAACTAGACCCCAAAATAGCACATGAACCAATAGAGACTTGACACTCCTATCATTTGTCCATGTACCCTGATGACTCAGTTACCTTTCCATACTGATAAACTCAGTAAACTTAGTAAGTGAGCTCTTCTAATGAGTACTATTAATTCCAAATGGTTTGTTGAAATTCATTTCCCAAGTGAGATCTCTCCAAGTGTTGCTTGATGATCTAAATTCTTTCCAAGACGTGAGGAGTTCTACCACGTTTTGGTGGTTATTCTTTGACACTGAGCTTTAGGGCAGAAGCGCTGTGATCTTTAAAAATACAATTATGAATAGAACAAATATTTGCTTGAAAATCAGTTTGCAAGTTTTATCATAGTTCTGGCCCTAGAAACCAAAAACATTTTAAGAAAATGATACGCTGGTTGGAGAAGCAGTATGACAGAATTTTACAGGTAGATGATTTACTATCAACAGATTTGAGTTCAAAGTCTAATGCCAGAGGCTCTGAGTACTAAGTGAACATCCCAGATTGTCCAGTTCCTTGTGTGTTATGATAAATATCACTCTTTGCCTGGGGTGTGCTTTTGGATGTCGGTGAGAAACTCGACAAGGTATGTCTGGTTCATGTTTCAAAACTAAGTCGATAATAAAAATATCGTGGTGTATGTCACTCAAGAAATGAGTGAGCAAGCCACAGGCAGGCTCCCGTGCACCCCTCCCTGCATTGTGCCCCCAGCACAGCCCACCTCAAGACCACCAAGGTCTCTGGACACCGGGCAGCTCATGATCAGAATTGCAGGCTCCACTGTGGGTCAGCAGAAAAGCGCTCTGGTCTTCAGGAGAGTGGGGAGCCTGTTCAGCATCTGCCTGCAGATTACCAGAATCCAGATGCTCCTTTTTTACTGTCACTAACACAAACACTTGACATCAGAAATTGCTCCCTTTTGTCTGTTCACTGACCCCACTCTTTCTGCCTTATACAAACAAAACAATAAGACATGCAAAATCAAAGAATGAACACACACACCTGCACACACAGACACCTCAGATAAGGTTACACTTCAGGAATAGTCATGGTTACGGCATCTAACACAACGCAGCAGCCTGTCATTGGCTCTTCCTCCCTGTACAGCCCTGGCCACACCAGCATGTGCACAATCAACACCCTGCATCTAGCATATTATCATTTACTTCATTGTTTTATAAAATACTCAGAGATGCAGAGTAGGGAAAGCATCAAGGCGCTCTGGTGCAATTCAATTGAGTCAAATATCAGACATCCATATCGTGTAAATGGAACATGAGTTAAGAATCGGATCCAACTGCCTACTGGTGTAATTGACTCAACAGAGCCAGCCCGTGTCATTAGTCCTATAAACAGTTGCATTTACAACAATAAAACTGAAAAGCATGGAAATTAAAAGCTGTTAGGATTTTCTCTGGTGTGCATTTATCTTTGAAGAAGTGTGTACCCTCGCTAAACGAATTTTTTTAATCTCTTTGGTGCACTGGCATCATGGCTACTTGTGTCAGCAATGCCTTCTGCATCAAATGGGGGTCAGATTTGAACTAGGTGGAGTGAGAGCAGGCTACAGCGAGGTTGCGTACTCATTTAACTGGCCAGTGCATGAATTCGATGTTAATTTAATTGTCTGCCATCCAATTTCTGAAGTTATCGAGGCTTCTATATGGCCACTGGAAATTATTTGGGGGAATACTGTAAATAATATATTCATTGTCCTACCGAATTATGCAGTTTAAATAATTATTAGCCTGAAAGTTCAATCTGTGGTTTCTTAATAGTGTTTATTGGCAATGACTGTCCCCATTGACGGACAAGTGCCCCCCAATCATGCCTGGCTGATTAGTAGAACTCTGTCAAGTAAGCAGAAAGCCTGCTGCAGAAGTGACCTTTTTACTCACCACCTCCCACCTGCATCCCCATTAAAATGAAGCATTGAGCATGTCTTCTTGCATTCCCATGTCAACAATAAAGAACTAGAGTGTCTTTCTCTCTCTGGTGATATGCCACCAGACCACTTAACCCAAAATCGAGAGAGTCTATTACAAGGTTAAAGAGCAGAGTTCAGAGTTCATTATATTCTCATTAAGAGATATTTCTATGCACTGACTATAGGTGAATTAATCAATATTTCTTTCTGAAAATGATCAGGCTTAGTAAAGATGACTTTAATTGGAGAGGTGCTATTCAGAGAAGGAGCATTTATGGGTTTTCATGTCAGGAGTCCTGATAGGTTATGTGGTTTGTAGGATGAGATGTTATGACAATTGAGATGACATAGATTTTGACATTTCAGATCTCCCTAGAGTAGGAAGCTTGAAGCATATTTAGGATTGGTTCAGAGCTCTTCAAATCCCAAGTTGGGACTTGTGGTTTGAGACACATAAATAGAAGGAGGAATGCCTCATCAAGGTTTGTTCTTGTGACTTTAATTCCACATTGCTTCTGAAGGAGGCAGAACATCAAATTCAATGGTTTACCAGTGTGTGATTAAAAACTTTCTACCTCTAGGTGTGCCCTGGTGGAGTCGGGGATGGGCAGGGTCCATATACATCCAAAGTCCTGGCTTTGGATGGAATAACCAAGATGAACAACTAAATAAAATAAATAAAAATGCTTCTTCTTTTTGCTCTTCCTGCCTGCCTGCCTGTGCTTACCTTCATTCATGCCTGCACCTTTCCTTTAAAACATACATTTCTACCTCTAATAAGGAAATTGATTTTTGTAGACTCATTCAATTACTGAATTGCAATAAAGTGAAAAAAGAAAAGGCTTACATAATAACAAACATGACTAAAATCCAAAGAGGGGCATGAAGATTTTTACCAGTCTTTTCTTTCCCTTGAATTTTTGCTACCAAACATTATCTAAAGTTCAATTTCTATGAAGAGCGTATCAATATATTAAAAGAGTCAACATGATATAATCTCTCTTATAATTGCATAAATAAATATTCACTAGAGCTAAATATAATGAGAAAATAATTATAAAGGGTTCTTTTAAAAACCCAAATGACTTATGAGATCCGTGTGCCCTATTAACATTGATTTCAAATCCTGACATTGTCAGCATAAGAAAATGGTCACCTACTGAGTCTTTCAGCTTACTATGGTAGCCACACATACTTAAGTCAGTTATGAAGCCATAGCTTTGATCTGCGTTTAAAATAATTAACAGCAGCGTTGCTCATTAAAACCTTAACTCAATTGGCCAATTGATTTTTCCCCAGAAAGATGGGAAAAAAAGTTTCTTACTGGGAAATGCTGTTAGGTAGCAATTTTAGAGTAACCAAGTCCTTGGGACTCTTCATACGTTACACAGATTGGGAATTCATAACCAAAATATGCCTAACACATACTTTGAACTATTATTCTGAACTAAACAATTTAAATACTCACAGACAGCAGAATAAATCAGAATACTCAGTCCTTACAACTTTCAGTCTCTTGTCACCAATATCATTTAAGGGAATTTGAAAGAACAACATTGTTTGAAAAAAGGTAACGTATTATAGTAGACAGGAGTGAGGCAAGCAAGTTTTTTGGATGAAAATGTGTTCTTAAAATTGGCAGTGCCGAGGTTGATAAAACCTCAGAAAAATAAATATATCAGAACTGTGGAATGCAGAATCAGTAAATATTTATTTTGTTGTAAGCATAAAACCAGATGAAGAAAGACGCTGGTTGAGTTTGACCAACATGTCTGGAGCCACCCAAGTTTTCCTTGTACATGTGGCCCTCAGTTGACAAAACGGTTAAACAAGAAAATGTGATTAAAATTCTGATTCCGACTCATAAATGAGTGATGTTGAGAAGCTTGTTACATCTGTTGGAATCTCATTTTACTGATGCATCAAAAAGGAATGATAATAATCTCAGTCTCACAGGACTGTGTGGAGATAAATAAGATGGTGTTAAAGCGCTAGATCAATTGACTACATCCAATAGGTTCTTAATAATGATTAGCTCCTTTCTGTCTCTTCTGTGACTTGGAAACAAAATACATTGTAGCAGCTTTATTAAGGTACAATTGACATACATTTAGATACTCCTAAATATTATGATTTCCTATTTTAACAGAAATACATGAATCCATCATCATAAAGACAGTGAACTTACTCTTTCATCATTTCCTCATACCCCAGCAATTCCTAGCTCCCTCCAGTTCCCATTGCATCCATTATCCTATGTTTCGTTTAGAAGGATTATAATTTTAGAATTTACATTTTGATATACAATTCTTGTTGATTTTATTTTGGTATATGGTACCAGCATGTAGTCAAAGTGGTTATTAGTAGCAGTTAAGTATTAGTGTTATGCGCACATGGGTAGCCTTTTAACTCCACATCATTTGCCGAAAAGACTATTATTTCTTTACTAACGTATCTTTGTATCACTGTG
The DNA here is from genome assembly GCA_004363575.1 of Solenodon paradoxus. Taxonomy (NCBI): domain Eukaryota; kingdom Metazoa; phylum Chordata; class Mammalia; order Eulipotyphla; family Solenodontidae; genus Solenodon; species Solenodon paradoxus. Next base: position 87,646 of record RJWH01001067.1, read on the forward strand.
AAAATCAGTTGTCCATATTCATTGTGGTGCATTTATGGAAACTAGCCTGTTCCATTGATCTTTGCACTAATACCACATGGTCATAATTATCATTGTAAAAGAATCTTAATCTTATAGTGTTAATATCTAACCTTATTAATTTTTTCATAATTTGGTTCTTCTAGGTCTTTGAAATTTTCTTAAAATTTTGGAAGCACTTTACCAATTTCTACAAAAAAAAGCCTGCTGAAATTTTTATTGAGATTGTGCTGAGTTTAAAGATCAATTTGGGGATAAATGAATCTTAGAAATATTGAGTCTTTAAATCCATTAGCAGTGGTATGTGTCTCCCATTTTTTTTGCATTGTATGTATTTCAATGTGTGCACTTGATTCCCCATTTATTCTTGATTTTGTGCCAGCAAATTTCTGACGTTTTCAATGTTTAGGCATTACCCATCTTTTGTCAGTTTTATCCCTATGTGTTTCATATTGAGTAAAGGCGTTTTTTCAAAATTCAACTTTGACTAGAACCAATACATAGAAGAAAATTATTGTATATCTATCTCTGCTAAATTTGGTTATTAGTCTTAGTAGCTTATTTTGTGGGATGCACTGAAATTTTTACATAGGTGATACATTGTCTTTTAATGTCAAAGTCAGATTTTTTTCTTTCAAACTGGATGCCTTTTATTTATTTTTCTTACATTATAGCACTGGCAAGTAATAAGAAAGAAAAATTTTATTTTTTCCTGATTTTAATGGGAAACATTCAGTTTCTCACCATTAAGTTAAATATTAGCTTTAGCATGCTCAAAGACGTCCTTGATCAGTTTTGAAGGTTAACTAAAGCTCTATGTCTTGTTTAGATTTTTTAAATTAATATAGATTAGATTAGATTAGAATTTGTCTAATATAGATTAGAATTTGTCAAATGCTTCTCTTATTAAAACATTCATATGGGCTTTATTTTTTTAGTATTTTAGTTTAGTTATTCTATTTTATTTTTTAAAGGGAAGGTGCAGGCAGGAATGAAGATAAGCAGAGGCAGGAAGGAAGAAAGAGGAGGGAACATTTGTTTATTTTGTTTAGTTGTTCATTTGGTTGTTTCCCCCACTCTGGCTCTGACACACAAACCTGGTACCCAGGATGCATGTGGCCTGTGCCCAAATCCTACACCACAGAGGCACACCTTTTTTGTTTTGTTTTGTTTTTTGTTTTTTCAACAAAGTGAATCACACTGATTGTTTTTCAAATGCTATACCAACTGCTTTTGTAGAATAAATCTCTCTTAGTCACGATGTATTAATCTTTACACTTATTGTTGTATTCAATTTGCTATAGTTTCTTTATAGATTTGAGACTATTTAAGTTATCTATTTCTCCTTGAGTGAGTTTTGGCAGTTTTTATATTTCAAGCTGTTTGGTTCATTTGTTGTCAATTTTTTGGTCATAATAACAATTCACAATACTGCCTTAACATTTTGATCGTATCTATAGACTAGGTAGCAATATATTTCCCTTCTGTAATGCTAATAATTTTCTTGTTCTGATAATATATCAATGGTCTAATAATTACATTGTCATAGATTTAGCTTTTATATTCATTGCTTTTTTTCTAGAGTTTTCCTGTTTTTGTTTTCATTGCTTTTTTCTTTCTTATTCTGTTGTTTCCTCTTTTTCTAGTTTTTTATGGTGGAAACTACAGTTACTAATTTGAAGCCTTTATGCTTTCCTAATGAAAGTTCTTGGTGATAAATATCCTCATCTGTACTGATTTAGCAACATACACACAAATTTGTATACTGTGCTTTCATTTTCATTTCACTGCAAACTTTTTCTAATTTTCCTCTTTGACCTTTTGAACCATGGCTATATGGACATGTTTTATTTTCTAAATATTTGGAAAATTTCCAGAGAGCTTTCTCTTATTTATTTTGGATTTAATTTCATGGTGTCCAGAGAGCTTATGTGTTATTCTTGAATAATTTTAAATTTCTCTAGGCTTTATTAAGACTCAAAATAATGTCTAACTTGATAAACATGTGTGTTTGAAAATAATGTGTTTTTTTACTGTCATTGAAACATCAATGAGAATAAATAACTTGATTGCTTTTCTACCTTTTTCCTTAGAGTCCATCTATCTCTTCTATTAGTAATTGCAATAAGAATACTGAAATCTCCAGCAGTTGTTTTGAACTTGTCTCTTTCTCCTTTAAGTTTTAATATTTTTGTTTTTTTAAAAAAACATTCTTAGGTGTACAGACATTTAATATTATATTATTATTATTATGAATTGTCTTCTTTATCATCATGGAGTGAACTTCCTTTTCCCTAATAATATTCATTGTCCTGAAATTTATTTTAATATCTATTAATATAATTATTCTAGATTTTAAAATGTTAGCATATTTGTCTCTTTCATTCTTTTATTTTTCAACTCTTTATATCTTTATTTTTAAAGAGCTTTCCTTATAATCAGAGTACCAATATCTTGTGATTCATTCACATATTCTCTTCTTTTTAACAACTGTATAGACAATTTATACATATTTAATTATTGACATATGTCTATTTTTTCACTATATTTTTCTCTTGTTCCCTGACACCAGAGGACTCAGCAGAAGATAGAAGTCATTGTCTTCCTCAGCTACCACAGAATTTATCATCATGTAAATTTTTAATATGTGTATTATTAATTTGGGTTTTCCCCATACTAAAAAAATAAAAATTAAAATGTGCTACATTTCTCTTTGTATTTCCTTTTGAGTTTTTTCTATTATGGTGTCTTCAAGCTCATTATTCTCTTATTCTGCAGCACTTAATCTGTTGTTAACACCACCCAACACTTTTTGAATCTCACTCACTATAGCTTTTATCTATAGAATTCCGATTTAGACCTTTGTATTTTCATACTTCTACCTAACTTTCTGAGCATATGTTATATAATTATAATTGAGGTTTCATCTTCTTGTATTATAATTCTAGCATCTGCATCAGTTCTCCATTTTCAGTTGATTGATATTTCTTTTCCTCATATTTCCCTGCTTTTTTTGTATGACTGATGCATTATGAATTTAAGATTTATTGATACTTGATATTTTTGTATTCCTACAGAATTCTGGAGCCCTGCTTTGAGTTGTTATCAAGTTACTTGGAAGCAATTGGATCTCTTTGGTCTTTGTTTTGACTTCTATTAGACTTCTTTTAGTCTGCACCTGATCATTTCCAATTATGGAATAAAGTCCTTTTTGAATACTCTGCCTATGTAAACAGGCAACTTTCCCAGCCCTCATTGGGCACCAGGCAATGTTCTTTCCAATCTTTGGATGGTTCTTCTGGGAAGACAGGAACTCTGCTGAATACTCAGGGAGACTCTTTATTTTGTACTCTGAAAATCGTGATCACCTCGGTCTCCCTAAATCAGGCCTTTCTCTTTAACTCGGAGCATTCATGTCCCTGTGCCATGACCAAGAATCTCTCTGAAGTTTGTAATGTGGTCTGTGGTAAGATTCACCTCCTTTATTGGGCATTTCTCAAGAATGAGATCCCTCCATTGCCTGATGGCCAGCGTATTGGAAACCATTGTGCCAAGAAATCTTGAGTGTGTGTGTGGTGTGTGTGTGGTGTGTGTGTGTGTGGTGTGTGTGTGTGTGGTGTGTGTGGTGTGTGTGTGTGTGTGGTATGTGTGTGTGGTGTGTGTGTGGTGTGTGTGGTGTGTATGGTGTGTGGTGTGTCTGTGTGTCATGGTGAGATGATTAATTTGATCTACATTTCTCCCTCATGACCAGAAACAGAAATCTCAAAATCATTTAATTAAGTAAATAATTACTAAGGAACAGAGAAGTTCCAGAAAAGAGCTATATAATCGAAGGAAAATGAGTCTAATTGCAGTGGTCATGATTATATTTGTATAACTTACAAAATTTCCTATGATCCATTATACATTTTTGCAAAGCAGGTACACCTCTCAGTCAAAATTCAAGAAACTTAGATTAGGATACTAGATTCTGTGCAAAGAATGAAGAATGATTTGAGCATACCTCCTTAACTTAGGAGCTTCAGTATGCAGTAAGTGTTATTTTCTATACATACGCATAAGCAAACAGAGATTTTAAAGTGATCTCTCTTCCATCTTTGCTGTTGTAGGCAAGTGTGCATACACTTCTAGTTAAGTCTTACTTGAATCTAGTGACTTGATCACCTGCTAATGAGATGCATCTATTTTTAACATTTTTAATTTAAGAAAAGAGGATAAGCAATAGCAAAAAACAGTGTTTTAAAATATATGAATACAGAGACAATGTAAAGGCAAAAGGTAAACAACAAAATGAAAAAACAATTCTTTGTTTGCTTCTGAATACAGACTATTAACTACAGAACAGTAAACTCATAATAACATTGTCTTTTCATGGGTGCATCCTTTTGTCTTATCTAGGCAAGTACATCTCCATGTGGTCCACTGAATGATTCACTCCCACTGGTAACAATGCAGTTATTCACTGCAAACCGGGTCCTGGGGATTTCTTCTCTCCCAGTGCCATGCGTGGAGGAAAGAACTTTGTGCATAGTGTCTGTGCGGTGATGAACATATTTAATATTTCCATTCTTCATGTATTTATTACCGAGAAGGAAGAAATCATAAGCAACTGAGATTTCAGAATGCAATGCAAATATAAATCCACAAAGGTTTCTGACTCGCATTGTCATGATATCCAGGAAATAGGAAGAGAAGTAGACACTCTTGAATATCAGTGCTAATAAGCTGTTTGAGCAATTATTAGTGAGTATATTCTGACTTTCCAAGATAAATAGTAGCAAAAGACATTTGTGGAGCTTTGTATTGAAGTAGGGAATAGTAGCTGTCATAAAAACTGATGCTTCATGTGGTCAATTTCAACTGAAAGTTTAGGCCCAAATACAGGTCTATAAGTAGATTGATGTATAATTACATCACTAATGTTGTTCAACTTTTTCTTAAATGACATGTTTGCATGATAGCATACTAACTGTGATTTTGAAATAAATATGAAAATTAGAGTAAATTCCAGAAAGGAGATTTCAGAAACAAAGGAAAAGCAAGAAACCAACATTGCTAGGAAATATGCAAATGTCAGGTACTTGGTACAAGTATGCAAATTGGCACAGCATGGATTTTTAAAGATCTTTCTGTGCCTTCTTAAAATTGGAAGTAAGAACATCATTCCAACCCCCCAAACCTCCTTATTCAGACTACTTTATTGAGTCATATTCCTGACACAACATTTTTAGGTCTTAAGACAATTTTTTTCTAGCCACATTCCAAACTATGCAGACTTAGCATATATAAAAGGTAAAATTTTCTTGTAAAAAGACTAGATGAGAAATGAAATGGTTTGTTTTAGCCGTCTAGCAGTGACTTGCTTTGAATATACAAACAGAATGAATCCAAGGCTGGCTTTCTGCTTCACCAGTCCTGGTTTAAATGAAGACATGTTTTTAATGCTCCATAGATATTTCCAGTATCAGGAAAAGAAAAAAATGGGGTGGAGTTTCAGCCTGGGATGATCTTCTGTACAGTGAAATCTCCAGAAAAAACACTGGGAGCTGACCTCCCCTTTTCCAGTACTGATCATCCCCATGTATCCGGTTGAAATACTGAGACATCAAGTTGCTGGACTGAATTCTGAGCAGAAATCCTAGTTAAAAGAGAAAATGACTCACTGACTGAATGAATGAATTAATGAAACCCAAATTCATGCCCGGGTTGCTTCTATCTGATGCACTTTCACAAGTAGGGGTCCTACTCACAAAAGGCTCAAGTCTACTTCTCTTCAGAACATCAGAGAGTTAACACAGGAAAACAGGGATCACTCCCTATCTTTCCACTACAACTACAAATCTTTCCTCGAACAGCAATTAAGCACATGCTGAGGGAGCATCACAGGGCCCAGCGCCAGGGAACCGGTATCACCGACATGGAGACCCTCAATCTCAGGTCCTTGGCTGCAACTTATTGGGTGAAGGGTGTCACGGGGCTGAAATCCATTCCCAGGCACTGACCTCCCTTCTGTTGAAGTGTATTTGTTCTGGCACTTCCAGTGAGGATGTCTTCATGTGCCAGGAGCCTCCCTAACCTTTGTGTTAATTCCCATGACATCCCGTGTGTCTCTCTGTAGGCTTCTCTGAGCAGGTCTTTCGAGTTGCAGGGAGAACAAAAGATTCTTCAAAACATCAGAAGAGGGCTGATTGTGTGTGCCTGAATGTGGGGGGTCGAGATTTGAAAGAGGCTGAGAACCCCCTACCTTGCACTAAAAGGTTTTCAATATCCTGAGACACATTTTCTTTAAACGCACTCCTAGAAGGCACGTTAGGGCCAGTGCATTTGTGTGTTCCGTTTAACTGGTTCCTGAGTGAAATCAAAACAAATTCTAAGGTGTCATGCTCACTAAATTATCTTCTACTCTTTTAAAACCTATGTATTATTTCCATAGATCAAAACTTTGTTAGAGATCAGAGCAGTCCAGATAGAAATAGAGTACTTCAAATTACAGTCCCAATATAATTCACATTTAAAAGCCTCTGAGTGTTAAAAAGTTTCATGCAAAGGCTCGTTGGAAGAATAGGTATTTTCTTTAGCAAATTTCATAGATGTCTTATTGAGGTATAATCGCCAGATAGCTTTGTATTACTTTCAGGAGTATAACATAATGAATCTGCACATATATGTTTTATAAAAGATCACTGCAATGCCTCCTTAACATTCAGTCACATGTAGGTACAATTAGTTTTTCTTGTGATGAGAACTTTCAGATCTAGTTTCATAGCAACTTAGGAATATACAGTACAGTCCCTTTCACTTCAGCCACCATGGTATGCATCACATTGCCAGGACAGGACTTATTTATTTTATAATCGACCCCTCCACATTTTCACCTACCCTCCACCCCTCTGCCACCCTTCTGTGAATCTGACGTTTATTTGTCTTCTTTTTTTTTTTTTTATTCTACATATAAGTGAGAGCAGAAGAGTATTTGTCTTTCTCTGACATTTTTCACTTGAGATAACATCTTCAAGGTCTATTCACATTGTCATAAATGGCAGGATATTATTTTATTTTATGGCTGAACATATGTATGTATGTATACATGTACATTCATTATAGATACAGCTATAGTCTTACATCTTTATCACTTCATCCATCATTGGACTCTTAGCTTGCTTGCATATCATCTTCATTAATATAAATAAAGCTACAATGAACATGGGGTTACATATATCTTTTCAAATTAATGTCTATTTATTAGTCAGCTAACTACACACAAATAGAATAGTTGGATTATGCATTAACCAGAGCTTTTTAAGTTTTAGAACCTCCATGCGATTTTCTACAGTGACCGTACCAATTTGTAGTCTCACCAACAGTGTGCAAAGGTGTGCTTTTCTCCACCTCCTCACCGATACTTGATAATTCTTGTATTTTTGAGATTAGCCATTCTAACAGGTGGGAGTTGATGCTGTATGATGTTTTTTTATTGGCATTTCCCTGATGATGAATGATGCTGAGTTTCTTTTCCTATACCCGTGGCTCATCTGCCTGTCTTATTTGGAAAAATGTCTATTCATTCTACACCTATTTGAAAAATCAGCTTTCGCTGTTGTTATTGTTTTTGCTATTGAGTTGTATGAGTTCTTGATTTACTTTGGCTATTAATCCCTTATCAGGTATATGGTTTTCAAAATTTTCTCCCATTCAGTAGGGTGCCTTCTCATTTTGTTTCAAATTAATGTAACAAATGCTTAATTGGTATATCAATGAATACTAAACAGAAGAAATGAAGGTTTTTATATATGTATGTGTGTGTGCAAGAGAGAGAAAGAGCTCTATTAAAGATATTGTCTCAAAAAACTCTATATAAACATTGTAATAATTTCATCATGCAATTTCAATAATTTAAATCATCTGTCTTATTTTAAGAGGAAGGCAGCAGGAAGGGATGAAGGCAAGTAAGTCAACAGTTAGGAAGGAAGAGAAGGAGGAAAAAGCATTAATCTATTTATTTAGCTGCTCATTTTGATCCCTGCCCCCACCCCGGGTCACAAACTCAGGATCTTGGGCTTTATGAGAACTATACCTGAGTCAATGTAATTGCTGTTCATATGTTGGTGATAATCACTATTACTTTGATAAGTAATTATTGTGAATTGATTCCTGAAATAGTTTATCAAATTTAAAATGAGCTTGTCACTTTAAAGTTCCTCGTTTTAAAGATCCGGGAACTTATCTGATGGCATGAGCATCAATCGACTGACAACACCTCTGTGTGCTCTTTGACAAATGACAGCTGGATGCCATTGCTAAACCAAGCTGTATACGCATTACTAACCTTATATGGTAGGAAAACAACTGACGTTCAGAGAACGTATGTCATTTGCACAAGAGTATATCCATCTAGAAAGAAGAGAAATCAGATTTCAACTTTCCCCAACATCATATAACAAATCTGGTTTTTGGTACTTCATAGAGTCAATAAAATATTGTAGATCAATGCTTATAGAAGACTTAAACCTATACAACATTATGTCATACTCTCCATAAAAGCATCATGTCCACACTCTGACTGGTTACTCTCAGGGAGTAGTCACCATCTAGTCCGCCACCTGCGACTCCTCCAAAATCCTCAGGATGAAAGCGAAGGCTTCCTATGAGAATCTGAAAGCTATAGGATCTGTTATCATCTCCTCCCAAAGGAAATTATAATGATTATTGACATACAGTCTGTTTTTCATTTTTATTTTTTTAAAGAAAGGTAGAGGGACAAATGAAGGCAAGTAGACAGGCAGGAGAGAGAGGGAGAAGTACTTATTTTTTAATTTATTATTATTTAGTTTTACATATTGGCTGTCTCCCCAGCCCCAATCTTGAACCAGGGACCTTGGAGTGTATGAAGACTAAACCCACTTTAACTCACTAGGCCACTAGGGTGCGCCTGTCCTATCGTCTTTTTGGTGGTTCTTATTAGTGACCAAGACTTACCTATGTGATGTCAGCAACTGATTCTGATAAATATAATACTTATTGAGATTATGTCTTGGAATGGAATTTGCCTCCTGAATATTTGGTAGTGTATTTTGTAATCAAAATGGACATAGTCATTGCTGCCTGGTAATTAGTGTTGTTGAAAATACATCAAACTATTTTTCAAATATTATGTGTTTGGCAAAACCCAAGACTGGTTTTGCCAAAGCCTGGTTTTGCCAAACATTAGATCCCTTCATTCTGGAGCCCAAGTGTACTTTGAGGAATATTCAATCCATATGTTTCTGATGTGTTTTGCATTTAACTCACCAAACTGTTGCCTTAAAGAAATGATACCCAAAGGCCTTAAACATGATTTCATAGTTTTTTCCACCTATAATGCTGTCTTCCAAGAGATTCAGTGAAATAGAAGAAAACGCTCTATAAGTGCTCTTTGCACAAAAACAAAACAAACTCTATAATAAGCCTCAGACTTGACCTGCAACCATTCCCATGATCAGTCGGTATGATTACTACTCTAGAAATTAGAATGGTTGCCATATACTGAAACAAAGGAGTGCTGTATAAAGAATACTAAAACCTAAGCTATTATGGTTCACATATAAAATTACTAGTAGAACAGAGTGTGCCTTGCCTCTTTATAGAAAGAACAAAGCTACAGTTTTTCATATTAACTCATTCATAGCAAATTTCTATCTAGATACAAAAAAGTAGGCATATGCTCAAATCAAGAACCCTGTGGACTCCATTGCTACTTCCAGACCTACATCTATGTCTTATCTGTGTCTAAAAGATACTTATTCATGCAGAGAGCAAAGATGAAATATTTCGTTTTCAGAAAATGCCTTTAATCTAGTACACATTTTAAAAATGAACGTGTCTGAATAGTTATAGCACTTCTCAGACCACAGGAAAACCATTTCTGGCCTCATCAGCTCTATAACAGCATTGTGTCTTCTTAGGAGGGGTGAAATTTTTAGAGAATAAATGATATATTAGAGAGTGAATGATTATTCACAGCTATGAGGCCAGTCCATGTTTCAATAAGACAAATTACCCTGGAGTATTCCAGTGGCATTCAATGATAACTCATGATCCTGAGACAGAGTGGGTGGAAATTACAGAGAATTGATGAAAATCAGGAGCAAGAGGACAAATGGCCCTAAAGAGAAGGATCTGTGATTATTATTTCCTAAACCTTCAGTTTTATAATGCTTGAATCTATTTCCTTTGAAAAATCTATAGTGCTAGAGACACTGTATGTCAAGGAGAAAATGGCTGCATTTGTTTCTTGCCAATGGCAAATGATTAACTCCTCGGTATGGATGCAGGAATCAGACCCCCAGGGAAGATGCATTTCCAAGGAGATGACTCATATGGTTTAGAGTCTTTCCATCAGTCAAATGCATACTCAGGTAGGAGCTCTGGGTTTCAGTCCCTCCTACACTCTCCTTGAAAGAGTAGTTGAGTTCCTTTTCTTCCCCTTAACAAACACACACTTGTTTTGGAGCTGGAAATGACTTACAAAATAAAACGATGATAATTGATATTTTATACTTATTTGTTTTATACTTGTACTGCAATGGAATTACTTGGAAACGAGAAAGGACAATGAAAATCTAGGTAGGATTCATTGTACCCTGGTAAATACATTATGCATATGAGTGAGTTTTCAGAATTGATTGCAAATAGAACTGCAGGCTTGGGATCATAGACAGCCTTGTGTGATATGGGAATGTTCTCTGAAATTGCTTAAAAACAGCATTTCACAGCAAGGCACTTCCTAGGATGAGTTACTGGGTCACTACATTTTGTTGCCTTATATACTATGTCACTGTGACATGATGTACTGTTCTATGCCTCCATCATTCTTCCTTAAAGGGTAGTTGTGCCCAACACAATTTCCTCTGACTTTTCCTTAACTTCTGAGAAATGGAAGGAAGTACTTCATCTAGCTCTAATTCACATCTGAGTGTTTATGTAACTTTAGAATCCGTATTTCATTCAGTGGTATCTGATGGCCACACATGATCTGACATGTTTTTGTAGATTCTGAGCTTTAAATGTAAAGGTGTTTCTTCTCTAAATTGACTACAGTTGAAAATGGAATCATTCAAAATATATGTTTTTCAATCAGTCTTACATTTAGGTGAATGTAAAATAACCTTAGATAATCCGTTGTAGGCCTTGACTTTAATGTAAGAAATTAAGTGCTATATTTGAAAACTTAGCAAGACTTCAAGGTCATTTGTGTTAGACCTTTCAAAAAATAACTAGTATGCTATTCAGGAGAACATTTGCAGAAGAGGTAAAAATTGGGGGGAAATCAAAGAAAACCATAATGTGGAAGCAAAGTCTACTGCTTTCTTCTCTACGTGAGGAGGACAATTAGCTTCTACTATTGCTGAGAAGAAAGATGATGCTCTCCCTGGAGATGGTCAAGCCTCTCTTGGGAAGCATGACTTAGTAACGTGGAACACTTAAGTATTCCAGAAACCCTAAATAATTCAGTAAGCAAAGTCAATTTTGAGACAGATCTGGTGAGTTCTTCAGAAGTAATACTGGTCTTCTGGTCACATTTCAGTCCCATCAGATTAGTCACATTTAAGGAGAGAGATTTCCAAGAATGCTTCGTTGCCCTTTAGTAACCGACTTTCCCAGAGAATAGAGTCCAAAGTCTTTTGACTTTTTGACCTCAACTCATCTCTAATCAGACTTGGAATGTTATCTTACCTTTCTCCTCTGTGTAAATAAAATATGAAAATATTCCTTTAAAAAAGAGCAAAATCAGTGGGCAACGTATCATGAAAAATACACGAATTATCACTAGTTATTAGGGAAGTACAAATCAAAACCACAAGAGATAAAACTTCACAACCAATAAGATGGTCATAATAAAAAAGAGATACGATAACAATTGCTTATAAATATGTGGAGTGAGAAGCACCCTGGTGGCTCAGGTGTTAAGTCTGTGGCTCTAGTATAGTCCACAAATATTCAGTATGAGAGTTGGTGATGAGGGGCCTTAAGGTCAACCAAAGTGAGCAATCAAATAAATAAAAAGATGCTACTTCTTTCCCTCTCTTCCTTCTTGTCTGCCTACCTGTCTTCAAGCCTGCCTGCTTCCTTCCTCTTTAAAACAAGTGAAAAATGTGGAATGATTGGAAACCACCTACATTGCCTTGCAACTGTAAATTGTGCACTTGCTTTGGAAAGTAATCGGCATTTCCTGAAAATTTCAAACATAATGTTAACATAAGGTCCAGCTATTTTACTTCTAGTAACTGATGACCTATGAAGAAAAAAGGAAAGCTACCCACTCCCCCCCAAAAAAACAAACAAAAAAAAAACTGTTCATAGGAGTATTTTTCATAATAGCCAAAAGAAACAACTCAAATACTCATTAGCCATTGGATACATTGAAGTATGTCGATATAACAGGAATGACCCTAATCAACATCAAGTTAAAGAAGAAACAGGGCTAGGACTTAGCGAAGAGGGAAATGCATCTTCCTCTAAATCCAATCTACATGAATCTATGACTCAACTTTTCTTTATCAGATGCCCCAAATGCCAAAACCACCCCAGTTTTAACGGTTATGGGGCACTGTAACAAGGGGAGAATTATGGGAAAGTGATAACCAATTGCATTTTACATATATTTTCTATTTTTTGTAAAAAGAAATGGCCAGATGAACAATTGCTCTGTAACTAAGTTTCTTTAGCACCATGGTAGATCAGCTTCTGCCGGGTTTATCTTTTTATGCCAAAAAAGCTTCATCTCACTAGGAAAACTAAGACAGCACTCACTACATTCTCAGGAAAGTCATTAGTTTGATAAATTAAAAAATGAATACATGAATGAAGCTTAAGTCTGTCTGCAGCCTCCCTACAATCAAAATCTATTTACAGTGATTTTATATTCAATGAGCTTTATATTTTTCCTCTGTGTGCTCTTTAGAAAGGCTAAGAAAAATAAATGCACTCTTCCAGTATTTTTAAAATTAGAAACACAGATGAACACGGGACTATCACTCCACAAGATGGGATGTCAAAATGTCTCTGTTCTTGGACTAACGACAGGGAGAGGGGCCAGGAAGGGCACTTCCTTTCATTTTCCCCGTCTTTGTTTATCACTTGTCTCACTCATCATTCTGTACTCACGTCCTTTTAGAAGCTCCGGCCCCAATAGGAAAACAGCAAAGAGAAAGGACACGGGCGCAGCAGCAGATGTGAGTTCATTTAAGCCCTCAGATCCTTGTTTCAATGTCTCCCCACATCCCATTTTGTGCAGAGCGTTGCCTGTTAGCTTGGAATAAGCTCTGTGTGCTTTACCCATTTCTTCAACTTAACTCCATGTTGAGCCCATAAGCCTCCCTACTTGGATGTTTGATCAAACATCTTACTTACCAGGGAACAGGAATGACTCCCACTGGGATCTGGTAGCCACAGAGATTGCTACTAAATTACCACCATTTTCACCAAATCACCTTCCAGATACCATCTCTCCAGTCACCACCTAGAGAAGATATTAAGCAAAAAAGTAAAATGAGTTAATGTATCTCACTGAGGGCCAGGTCACTAGGCCTAGTGAAGTGAGCGGAATTCATCTTCTGTCAAGTCTGGAGGGCATTGCTTTAAAGGGAGCCGATATCCTAAGTCCAGACTTGTTGAGTATAAAAATGGTTTCCAATGTAGTGACTGGGAATAATTCCATCAGATGTGGCTACTTTTATGAAATGAGTCAAATTATGCTTATACTTCTAAGGTGCATTTTAAATGTTTAATGAATCACAATTTTAAAAGTTTTAATATGCATGGCATTTGAGGGTGAAAGCTTATTTAATGTGCTTAACTGTAATCAACCCGCTTGGATCTGAGGTCAATTCATAAATGCAAAAGCTTAAGAAAACTGTGAATGACATTCAGATTTTATATGTCCTTATTGTAAAATATTAGGCATCTAATTGAGTACTGAGACATCATTGCAAAAATTATTTCAGATGAGACTGGTTTTGGAAACTAATATTTATGCTCACACCTGAAAGTTTGGTTTTAGTAATCAGCAGTGTTTGAATATTAAGATATTAAGATATTACAAGTCTTGTTCTACATTAGCAGTTGGAATATATTTGGTTGGGCAGATGCTATGCACAGAATTATTCAGTATATAAAAATGTCATATTTATACAAGGCAATCAAATGCAAGAATGTGACCCTGTGTGAGTATTCTAATATTTAAATTTGAGCCTTAAGATTTTTAAAAGAGAAAGTGGAAAAGACCCATGTCATTCGATAAGATCATATTTCGAATAGGGGCATGTGACTTTTGTATTCTCTTATTTGAAACTTTCTCAGTCTCAGATCCCTCATCTTCAGAATTTTCTTTACTGGCATGCTAGGACAATTAGATGAGATGACAAGCAAAGTACTTATTTGGCAATAAGAAGTACTAATAATTTTTGCTTCCTTCTCCCTACCTTTGTAAAATTTGTTTCTTTACAAGTGCTGCTTTAATGTATTTTATTCAATAAAGATAAAAAGTTCTGTATGCATTTGTTACTTTCAAAGCTTAAATCTCCTTTTTTATTCCAAATTATGTATATGCACCCACATATCCATTTAAAATGCCTCCCCAATCTTCCTAAACCATTCTCTTGGGTTTATTGGCACCTTAATTCATTCTTACTCCAGATATCTGTTTCAAAAATTTTAAATGCATTTACTTTGGTCTTGTAATTTTAGTTGACATGAAAGAAATACAGTAGTGATGAGCCATAACAAGTAACACATAAAATTGAAGAATCATAAACAGTTTTAGAAGCAGGAAATCCCCTCTGATATCTGGTATCTTAACGAGAAATACTTGCTATGAACAAGATATAAAGTCATAGATCTTTAATAGGAACATATTATATGGAAGTAAATAACTTATCTAGCAACACTTGTTAAGGTTGTTAGTTTTTGTAAGTTGAATCTGAGTTTGATGAGTACCATGGAAAAAGAACCTTGCTTAACAGTAACTAGTTGTTTGATCTTAAGACCTTCTGGTGAGCTCAGTGCTTCTGTTTCTTCCTCACTTAAAAGGGAAGAATAATAGTACCTACACACCAGTGTTCTTTGAAGATTCATTCAGATGATGCTGAAAGAGTTTAGAATAGGGGCTTGGCTAAATTAGAGCTACCTGTTTTTCTTCAAGTTATGACAATACCACTTCATACACAAAATAATTAACCTCTTGTCCATATATCAACATTCAAACATATAAACCAACCAACATAAACTGAATTATTAAAAATCTTAAGTTTACTTTTCGTTATTTTGTTTTGTTAGATGTTTTATTCTAAATTCAAGACAGCAGAACAAGAGAGAATTTAAAACTTAAAATTTTAGGTGGGCAAATTCAGCTGTAATTTACTTAGAGAGATTAAAGGGCAACAGTAACTTAGAATATTAAATAAGCGTCTAACTGTGGTTTAAATTTAATAAAACAATTATGTGCATTAACGTATAATTGATCATTATTAAATGTATGATTAGGGAGATTAAATAACCAAGGAAAAGATAAAAATCTATCTTTAATCTATTGTTCACTCTCAGTATCTAAGATTCTAATAATCATTGGCATATCATATAATTGTAAAGTTATAAGCATAAATTAGATTACTTAAAAGATGGGCTTAAAATCCTTATGCATTTTATCTAATTACTATAAATTTGATTATGGATAAATAGCTAAGCTATAACATGGTATCTGAGAGTGAAGCTTTTATGACTAAAACCCTGAATGCTAATCTTAAATTGTTCAATTTATAATGCTTGAGCAGCCAGTGTAAAAAGTAAAGAATAAGACAAAACTGTAAGTAGTAGATTAGGGCTAAAATTGGTTTATAAACACAAATCGAAAAGCCTGGAAAGACAAGATTTGTTTTAAGATTGAAACAGTCATATGAAATTAAACTATCTGCATGAAAGTACTTGATGGATTACTCTTTTTAATATGAATAACCTCCTTGTAATAATTAAGTTGATATTGCCTGTCACAATCTTGGCTACAAATAAGGCAACTCTATCAATGATACAACTCACATGGTAGCACATGTAGAGACAATTGTAGTATCTCCAGATCATCACAAGACTCCAAAACTATATGCACTTTCCCATTTAGGCTGAAACTCTCTTAGTTACCAAAGAGAACTTTCAAGAAGTTATGATTCAGGAGAAAAATGCATATAACATCTGTGTAGAGTGAGCATTCAACCTCATAGTTGAAACCCATCATCGGAATAATATATGAGGACAGTATCCACACCCCATCTACTAAATTGATCAGCTACTCAAAAGAAATGGCTACACCAGTTTCAGTCTGGATAAGCTCTCATTCACCACCCCATGCAATGACCTTCTGGCTGACCCCTCAAGTGGGAGAAAGCAGGGAGTGCCAACATTGTGTGTCATGCTCTCCTAACTGGTGACATAACCATAGCTATCACATCTGTTGTTGTGAACAGCTAGTTATGCAGAGATTTTAAACTCCTAGCATGGTTATTGGCACATATAATTACTTATTCAAAGGTAGTGAAATCATTATTGTGATTATCCTTTTTTCCAGGCTTCACATCTTGAGATAGTTTTAGAGGGATAATGAAGGGAGGAAAAGAAACTTGTATATTTCCTATTCCTGATGGGTCAGGCTCCCCAAATTTCGTTTGTACCCTCACCTGTGAAAGAATGCCTTTTAGGCTTCCAGATTAAGAGCGTTTGATGATTTGTTAATCATCTACCAAGACTTATTTGTGAGCCTGTGAGCCAAAACTGTGTATTCTTGCATTAAACCTGCTTTTGGCAGGAAGGGTTTATCATTCTGCACATTATTATGATAGCCAACAGATAAAAAGCATGAATAACTGGACATCATGCCAAGCCTTCATAGAGTAGATTTCATTTCAGCAGAAAATTTTTGGTTTTTGGAGATATATATATATATTTTTTTTAATTCAACTATAGTATATATATATATATATAGATACTACATAATACTACAGCTGTACATATATACATACACATATATATATATATATATATATATATACTATACTTAAATTTTGAATGTTGCTTGTTTTATGAACTTCATGTAAATGGAATCATGCAGTATCCTATTGGACTAACTTTAATCAATTTCTTTCTAATACACTATCTCAACCTTTTTGGTGGATATATATATATATATATATATATATATACATATATATATGTGTGTGATAAGGTTTATTTGCTTTATTGTCTTGTTTAGGTGAATTATACTGAAGAACTTGAATGTGTTAAACTAACCTTGCATTCCAGAAATAAACTCAACTTGGTCTTGTATATTTATCTCTCATGGATTACTGAGTTCATTTCAGTAATATTTTGCTTTGCTTTTGTGAATCTATTTTTTGATGACTCACTAGAAATTTTCTCATTTTTTAAATCTCTTCTCAGGTTTGGAATCATGGAATGGTAGTATCAATGAATAAGTTAGAAAATGTTCCTCATTTCTACTCAAAAATTTTGTGAACAGCTGTTATTTTTTCTACTTTAGTACTAATTTGTATAAGTATAATGACTCTCAAAAGATTTATCACAACTGAATACTTTCAGTTGTGATCAGATTTTGCCTAATGGGTCTCCTATTCACTGATTCATCTTCTTAATCACTAGATTGCACATTTCCAATCGAATGGTAATAGTCTAGCCTTTAACTGAAACATAGTCACTTAATCAATGTAGTTGGAAACTTGAATACCTCATCCAAAGTAATTGATATCTAGAGATAAAAATACATAGAACATTTGAGCAAAATCCAATCAATCTGACCTAACAGAATCACATAAAATATTTAAAGGATATAGAATATAGAATTTATCTGTGTATAAATGAAACATTTTTTCCAAAATATTCCATGTCATTAAATGAGTCCTAATAAATTTGTAATGATACAAACATGTAAAATTTATGAGATCACAATGGAATTTATTTAGAAATCATAAACAGAAATCTAGACCATACTAAATATATGGAAATTAATAATATACCTCTAAAATACCTGTGGGTTTAAGAAGAAAGCATAAAGCAAATCAGAAAATGTTTTGAACTGAATAAGAATTAAAATATAACATACAAAAACTTACAAGATGCAACTAACACAGTACTAGGTAGAAATTACTAGTTTTAAATGCCTATGTCAGGCAAGAAGAAAATCCCCAAATTAATTATCTAAGTCTCTACCTTAAGCAATCAGAAAAAAAGCACAAATTAAACCCATGTAAGCAAAATAAAAAGAACAATAAAAATAGAAGTTAATAGAATAGAAGTTAATAGAATATAAAAAATGAAAAATAAAGAAAATCAATCTCAGAATTTGTTTTGCCAAAAAGTTCAACAAAACTGATCACCCTTTAACAAAACCAACAAGTAAAAAGAATATACACTATCAAAATAAAGAATGAAAGAATAGATATTATCACAATTCTTTAAAATTAATATGATTTAAAAGAATCATGGTGAAGACTATATTTCAAAAAAATTAGAAAACTTAGACATAATCCTAAAATGAAAAAATTACCAAAATTGGATTATGAAGAAATATGCCACTTGACTGATACCAAATAAAGAAATTTAGTATGTAATTGAAAAAATTTCCAAAAAGAAAATTCCAAGTTTCAAGGATTTCTTTGGTGAACACTATAAAATGCTAAAGAATACCAAACTTCAGAACTCTTTTTGAAAACAGAGAGAGGGAAAACATGTCCCAGATCGTTCTATGTGCTCATTATTACTCTGAAAATGAGTACCAGATAAAGATACCACCAGAAAACTACAGAATAGTATCCCTTGTAAACAGTGACGTGGATATCGCTGACAAAATATTATTATTGAACTGAACCTAACAACATATGAAGAATTTCAAGCATCATGAGAAGTGGGGTTTATTTTACAAATACAGGACTTAGATTAACATCAAACACAAAACAAAACAAAAAAACATTGTCATGAATGCATTGCACCATATTGTTAACATGAAGAAGAAATAATTCTTACCTCGATAGATGCAGAGACTACATTACAAAGTTTAACACACATTTGTGTAAGCATCTCAGAAATTGAGAATAAATAGAACTTCCGACTTTCATAAAAAATACACACACACATACACACACACACACACACAAAACATAAATAGCATCAGGCTTAAAGGCTGACTGCTAATTACCCCTGAGATTGAGAACACCAACTCTCGCCATGTCTACTTAACCTTTTCCTGAAGATATAAGCAAGTACAATAGGAAAATAAAAATTAAAAATTAAAGATTTAGGATTTGAAGAGTAGTAAAACTGTCCTTACTTGCATATGACTCAATCCTGTATGTAGAAAAATTCACCTTCTTCCTCCTCTAGGACTCAAGTGTCTGTCACCATGATGACTCTGTTGACTATCAATCAGAATCTTCCATTCTTCTAGAAACACCTGCATTTCTTGTCTCATAGCCTCCTGCAAACTTAGGAGCCACAATGTGCCAATCTTTCTTATATGTGAAATGTCTCTGATATTCTGTGAGGGAAAACTCTTCCTCTTAAAGCACTCACATGTAGTTTAATTAGGCTCACCAAAATGGGCAGCTCTTTAATTCAAATCAACTTGACTACATCTGCAAAGTTACTTTTATCATATAATATAACAAAATCAAGTTCTAAATGTTGTACCATATTCACAGTCCCAAGGGACCAAGGCAGGGAAATTTGGAGGCTATTTTAGGATTCTGTTTGCTACCATAACCTTCCTATTTTAAAAATAACTATAACGGCAGAATAAATATGACAATACTGTGATTATGTAAGTATAAGCATTTAGATTAATGGGACAGATTTGAAATTTTATAACAAAATGTTAACATCTGTGGTCAATTAATTTTTGAGAAAGATACCAAAGTATTTCAATCTGGAAAGGTAGAAAAGATAGTCTTTTTAACAAGTGCTCTTAGGACAAGTAGAAAATATATGCAAAAATTGAACCTGACTTTTACTTCATGCCTTATACTAAAAAAAAAAAAAAAAAAAAAAAAAAACTTCAGCTAGACCAATTTCCTAAAGTGAAAGAGCTAAACAATAAAATTTAAAGATACAGAGCTTGCTTTAAAATATCTCCTTGAATATCTGTTACACAAAAGTTCTTAGAAATGATATCAAGATCTTAATGCAGACAATAGTAATATAACTTGGTCTTCAAAATAAAATTAAAAATTCTGCTTCAGAAAATACCATTAAGAGATTAATAAATAGAAGCATAACCTGGGAGAAAATATTCATATTTCTGTTGAAAACAAAAATTTAGATTCAAAATGTATAAGGAACTCTTATAACTAAATTATAAGATATACTTTAATTTATGAAAGGACAAAATTTCAGTAAAAAAATTACTACAAACCTAAGAAATGAGACTCAATGCCATTTGCCATCACAGAAACACAAATATAAACAAGAGTGAGATACCATTACATGACCACTAGAATCACTATAATCAAAAAGTCAGATGATAAGTGTTAATGAGCATGTGGAGAAACTGGAACCCACACAGATTCTAATGCATGCAAAATGGCACAGCCACTTTTGAAAAATGTCATTTTCATAAAAAGTTTAACATAAACTACATCACACAAATATTCAGCTCCTAGTTACCCACCCAGGAGAAATGAAAGCCGAGCTCCTCGTGAAGACACATGCATAAACAGTGACAGCAGCATAATCATCACTGTCAATAAAAGGAGTAGGTATTTTATGGTGAGATGAAGGGACAAGGCACATTTAGAACTGGATCACAAGTTTAGGAGGATCAAGACAATAATTAATTCAAAATCACTTACAGAGCACCTGGCAGATTCCAAGCTTAGTGCATGCTACTAGGATTGGTTTCATAAGTGTAAGCTCATTAATTCCATCGTCTACAATATCTGCATACATACAAAATCTGCCTACACTTAGCAGAGAAAATACTTCATCTGCTTATGTGTAATAGCAATAATTAGCTAAGTTAGTCAAGATTTACCATTTGCCATGTTGTATGTTCAGTAGACATTTGCTAACTCAATTCTTATATACTTTGATACATGAGGTGTCATTATTAGCATGCTGCAAAGGAGAAAAATCAAGTCTAGAGAAGTGAGTTACACGTCCAAGGTCACCCTGGGATAAACAATGAAAGAATAGGTCAGAGGCTGGACCCAGGACCCATCTCTTAGCCATTGGAATGCTCTTCTTCTGTAGCACCAAATAGTCAGTGTCTACGTTTGCTCTTTTACTGCCTTATTTTACTCTCAAAAATAATTATAAGTAATTTTTCAAGTTTTAATTAAATATTATTGAATGAACATTGCATTATAATATTATATAGGGTTCCAGTGTGCAGCATTGTAAGGCAAAATCTGTATCTACTGCCTTAAGTTCTGTCTACAGTCTTACGTGTTAGACTTGCGTGTGTCCAAGGGCAGTCTCTAACTACACATGACCACTGGGACATGCTATAAATGTAACAAAATACACACAATTTGCGTCTTAGGATAAAATATTCAATTTTAAATAACTCAAGGACAGCATTCTATATAAATAGCTGGTTGAGATGATAATATATAGAATATATTTGATTTAATACATTATTAAATTGGATTTAATCTGTTTCTACTTTTTTCTATGGGAAGATTTAAAATGATATGGCATATTCATGGATTCAACTCGTTCATTGCACAGTGCTGCAAAAATATTAGCAGGATATTATATTTTTAGTTTTAAATGGCAAACATTCAATAAAGACAGCATAGTGCATTCAGTGACAATGTTCATTTGGATGTGTTTTCAGAGCTAAAACAAGTCCAATAATCACTTCTACTCATTGAAAGCAAAAATAATTATAGTGATTCAAACTAGAGGAATAACTATACATGGAATACGAAAATATACTCAGTAACTTACAAATACTTAAAAATTGGTGCTTAAAAGGGAATTACTCAAATGAAAGTGCTTTGGATAATCATTTTAGCTGTCTAGAAATTCAGCAGTTCTACATATAATCCAATTATTTGCAAATTCCTTGAATTTGAATGATTGGCCCCTGAAAAAGCAAACAGATTTATAGACATTTAAGGGGAAAATCCCTTTCTTATTTTTTCTCCTTCCTTCCTTCCTTCCTTCCTTCCTTCCTTCTTTCCTTCTTTCCTTCCTTCCTTCCTTCCTTCCTTCCTTCCTTCCTTCCCTCTTTTCTATTGTATCTCATTTCATCTGCTCTTCATTTCTGTTTAGTTCAAAACTATGAACAACTATTGCTTGATAATCTGAAGCAAGATATTTGGGTATTCTAAAGAGTTTAACTTTCAAACTAAATTTTTTTAAAGAAACGCATTTTACAATTTGTCAATAATCTCTGAAATATCTCATGAATTCAAAAATATAAACATCTTCTACCTTTAATTATCAAAGAATGGGTAACACAGATGATCTTCTTTTAAAACAGCAGAAAAAGAACTTCACCCCTTTTTGCCACAATATATTTAGTAATGAATCACTCCTTAGAATATGACATTAATTAAAACTTTGCTGATAATAAACTTGAGACACAACAAGGAAGAATATTCTTCTTCACATCAGTAGACTCCATGAATTCCACCGAGGTATCAGGTCAACAACACAGAAGTATACAGAAAACAATATCTAAATTTCTGTTTTCAGCCTACCATCTGCTGACTTCCTAGTCCACTGCACCATTTTCCAGGACTGAGCCCTGAGTAAGACAGTAGAGGTTCTAAATGATTTATAAAATAGTCCTCAGAACTCACATCATGAGAGACCATGCCTCAGGTACAGGTCACAATTTAGACATGAGTGACTTCACATGTCTTTTTTATATAGTGTCCCAATCATTGTTATTCGAACTGGGACACTTCTGAGAGTGAAGAGTGATGCTGTTACAATTCTGCTGAGAGAATAGACTTTGAACAAGACTGTCTCCTGTCAACTGGAACCTATGGTTCCCTTGCCTGTTTATGACAAGGTGCTTCCCTCATGCCATCGGAGGTCTTGGCTTGTAATTAAATTAGTAAAATGGTAAAATAATAATAACGGTAACATGAACACTAAAACTGAGAAGAGTCATTGAGTAGGAAATGGCCAACATTTCCTATTTTGATGAATGCATTAATTTCAAAATCAAGTCATTCAAAGACTTCTTCCCCATCATCAAACAGGTAAGTGGTGTGCATGTGCATACACACATAAGTATATTTCTGCGCATAAATGTTCAATGGATGCAGACATACTGTTTTCATGGGATTCAGTTTTCTGACTATGTCCCCAACCCAGTCCTGCTTGGTTTCCGGTGGGTGACCCACAGTCTCATTTTGGGGCAGTTTGTGCCTAGTGGATCTTGTAAGACTTCGTCTTCCTAGAGAGTAGTGCAAGCAGGCACACACTTAATTTCCTAAAAGGGATGTGTTGCCTGGCTCTTCATTCCATACACAACGCTTTGGGAGAAATGGAGCTCACTGGACCAAGCTGTCAGGTAAAACATCTCACCACCAGCCGTCCAAATGTGGGACTGCACCTAAGTAGTCTAGCTTCTTCATTTGAGAAGCAATCATCTCCTCTGCCTGTCACAAGCACACTATTTAAATAGTGCACGAAACTCTGTAAAATTGTTCCATGCAGAGTGCTAACCGTGAATCTCAACCCCACCATCTTTAAGTTAGTTTCAGTGAATTAGCTGGTCAATTTTCTGAATATTCTTCTAGAATCGTTGAATGCAAAGGCTGTGAATTTTTTTTTCATGTGTCACTTAGAGGGTTTGAAATACAAGCCCGAGAATCCCTCCCTCACAAAGATGCAACTTCATAATCTTATGCCACAGAACACCTGGTTTCAATTATTTTAGAGTTGATGCTTTAAAATAAACAAGAAACAGATAAGGATATAACATCTAAATATATTTTATGGGTCTAGTCTCAGGGTGGGACAAAAGAAAGAAAGGAAGAGAAGGAGAGAGGGAGAGAAAAGGAAGAATGGGTGAGGGCACTTGATAATCATATGATAACAATTTAAAAAAAGAAAAGAAAAAGAACTCTTACAAAGTGAAACTGAAGGAAGCACATTAAATCTCCCTCTAACTTCACATAATTCCCTGTTCGACTGCCTTCTCCCTGGCTATTGCCATGGCGATTATGAGCGGGGACTCAACAGACAGAACACTGGGTCCTGGGAATCGCAGCTCCTGCTCCATTTCTAGTTAGAAGTTCAAGTTGAGGGGTGATAAACCACAGATATTTCACTTTAAACAGTATGCACTGGTCTTCCACTAACTCTTTCCCCTCCAGGAATCCCCTCCCAGATGCCTATTTAAGAAGACAATGCCTGAGCAGTCTTACCCCCTAATTTCATCTGCTTAAAATGAAATGCATCGCACTTGCACGCTTACAGAGTATTCATCCCTGCTTTCCCGAAACAATAAATAATTCAGGTAGTGTGCTCCAGAGAGGGCCAGGAATGAGTTTCCTATCTTGTCGCAGTAAAGATAGTTTCCTAATCTGGAGGCATCTAAAAAGGTTCCTGAAATACGTGTTTATGTAGCCTTTTGAAACAAAATGAATATCTGTATGAGTGTAGGTTTTATATTATAAGCTTCTGGAGGATAGGAATCAAGTCTGCTGAATCTACTTTTTAGGGTACATCATACATTTGGGAAAGCTTTTAGAGAAAAATTATAATCTTCTAAGCCTTATCTCAGCAACAATCGTACAGCCATATTTTTCTCTCATCTCAAGAAAAGACATGCACAGCCTAAAATATCGGTTACTTTTGCTACACATCATCACAGCAGTCATCAGTAGGGAATTTTCTGCTACTGGACTCATTGAAATTGGGCTCAGAGTCTGCAAATGCTACGGCTCGTCCTCTTTTTCGAAACTTAACTTCCCATTGATAGAGTCAAAAAGAATAAAGGCGTTTTTCCCAGGTGAGTCATCTCGCCCAGACAAATTTGCCTGCATAAGGAAACAGTACTAATATAGCAATCTGAACGTCCATGTGATGAAAGCGTGTGTCACCATGTGCAAACTGTGAAATGTAATTGAAAGTAAAACCTTTAATTAAAACGGACATTTCTGAGCCTGCTTCTGGCAGCAGCCATCTTGCTGAAAAATTATATTTGTTACACCAGCAACCTGGGAGAACAGTGCGGGAGACTGTGAGCGCCAGGCTCCATCCAAAGGTAATTGGGTGAAAATCGGACAGAGTGCGTCAAGGCTGATCCCTCAGTGACCGTGCTTGTCCCTTCCACATGCGCCTGGGCACAGACCAGTCCCAGCAAGAAGGCCCGCCAAATGTAGCTGCTCCTAAGTCAATATTAATTACAACAAAGCCTCCCCCCTCCCTGCAAATAATTGTCCCTTTTACTCATGTCAGCAAGTTTCCTTAAGAGCTGGGCTCTCAGATCAGAGGCTCGGCTGCTTTTGTGCCGCCTGAAATGTGAGGACACTCATCTTCTCCAAAGTTATTTCTCCTTTGAGGCCACGGGGATCTCTTTTCTCCCCTCATAAAAGCCACTGATCCCAGATAATCCTCAGCCTTGAGTGGGGATGAGCTTCCCTGACTTTTTCAGTTCAGATGTGAGAACAGAATTTGAAAACGAAATTGTCTGGCATCCAAAGGACAGCCTCTCGTCCTCCCTGGTCTCTGGAGAGAGCTCAGAGGGTGCCTCTGACGTGGACAGGGTTGGTCATCTCCTACAGGTCAGGATCTCTGAAAGTCTCCCTCATTAGGAGAAGAATTTCTTTGGCATTTTATAAAAGGCAAATGAAATAAAGATTTGTTTTTCTGTTGCATCTCTGATTGTAGCCTCAGCTCAGCAGCCAAGCATGGATTCAAAGTTACAACAGGATCCAGGATTCGTATACTCCTTCCTGAGGCATTTTAATTCATTTTAGTGGATGTTAAGTTTATTTGCTGTGTCTGTGTGTGCGTGTGTGTATGTATGTGTGTGTGCCTCCTCTGGAATCAAGTTGCCATCAGTATCAATGATAAACACTCTAAATAAAGGATCCAGAAATGTAAAATGCAGGAGAAATGTCGACAGGAAAGCATTGCAGAAAAACTCAGAAGACCTCATGCCTGTTCTGTGTGCGTGATTTGGGTGGTGTTGTAACTCCTTTGTCTAGATCCTAGAAATCATAACATTTGACCACTTTTCCCTACCTGACCTTGTCTAGTGAGTTCTTTCTCTATAATATGTTCTTTATTGCCTAAGGAATGCTCTTTGAATTTACTTTCTTTATGGTGTGATTATAAATCTTCATGACGTCCCTAGTGATTCATCTCCTTTGGCACTGGGCAGAAGGATAACCATTTCTATAATGTGCATATTTCATTTCAGGTGAAACCAAAGGAAATTTATAAATCAGCGCAGTGTTTTCAGGCAGAGGCTGATCTCTGCCACTGAAACCATTTTCCCTCTCTATAAATGCCTTTAATTTTGGTACATGTTCTGCCTTCAACATCACAGTCCTTTAAATAAGAGTTGTTTGTTTTATATATATATACATATATATATATATACATATTTTTAAGTTTGAACATGAACTAAACCACTGTACTTTTCTTCTACCAAGGAAGGTGTGTAAATTTTCATCTTTAAACCTAGTAAGTTCATGTTTAGTTAAGGTTGAAATCTCCATCAGGTTATCTTACAAGTCTTAAAACAAAATAGACTATAAAATAGACTGCTTTCTGCATTTTGTCACTTATCATTAACAATTTTAAAGCAAATTGTTGTAGGGGCACTGAAATGAGAGTGGTCCCCCTCTGTATTTAGGGGTTCAGCTGAAGAGCCAAGTGCCTTGTACTATAAACACAGCCCACACCACAGAGCGTTCAGTGCTATTTTTCAATGGTTCTAGCCAGATGTTTCTCCCAAATGAAAACGCCCGAATCCCAGAAAGTGAGGGCCTCTCCTAAAACCTTTCTATGATTGAAATCTCTCCTCTCTGATACATACGATTTTTTCTCAGTCAACAGTGACAGTGTCCATCGAATGTTTCATATCTAGTCTTGTGAAAACAGAAAACTACATGAGCAGATTACAAACCCATAAGAGAGAAGCCAGCGAGGGGGAGAAAACGCCTTCTGCAGAAATACTTTTGAACTTCAGAGGAGACATAATCCCAATTTCCAGAGCTGGGAGAAATGGGAGATCCTTCTTTTTTATCTTTCTTTCTTTCTTTTCTTTTCTTTTTTTTTTTTTTTTTAACAGACATATGTAGAACATTTGTTTCCGTTTTATTTCTGCTGTCATAATATGATGGTTTTATTCAGTTTTTAAACATGCTTCAGCTGGAAACACTACATCTTTAAATCAGGCAACCCTGGCGTCTGTGAGAATTCCCTTGCTGCGCTCCCTCACCTTACCCAGGTGCATGTTAAATCAGTATTAATGACAATATCATTCTTGTGCAGTCATCTCCTGCCTGCAATTTGGTTTTAATTACCCGCCACGTTGTCTTTCCCCCTCACTGACAGCCATTAAATAGGGAATGACACCAGAGCCACTGCAGTGTGGAATATTCTCAGCGCCAGAGCGTCCCCCTCATAAAGCAGGCTGCAGTGCCTCCTAGTGGCGGAGGGCGGAAAGGGCCTCAATGGACATTGGAGACTTTTCAAGCACTTTCCTAGTTCATTTGGAACTCTGAGCAGAGTCAGAGCCGAATTGGCTATTGTAAAGAAAAAATTTGAAAACAGTATCCATGAAGGCACCCTTGTGATAAAGTGTTTTATTTTTCAATCGCAATATGTCGACTAATGCACCGTTTAAACCGTGACTGACCGTCTAAAACGATGTTCAGAAACAACAAATACGTCACCTAAAATGTAACTGACTCAAGCTTCTTGAAGCAAATTGTTCTACAGAGGTGAGCTGCAGGTCCCCGAGGGATCAGACCTTCAGATCTGTCTCTTCTGACATGTGGTTTTCTCCTATGCCACATGAAGGAATTCTCTCTTCTAGTTAAGTCTTTTTTTTTTTTTCTTCCCATTTTACAAACTCTTTAGATGCTTTAAAATGTTCTTCTAAGTTACGAGTCATATATGCATACAAATAGTGACTCTCCATACAATGATGCAGTGTTAAGTGTTTCTTAAACAAAGCTGTCTTTTTCAAGAGAGTCTACAATTGAAACTATCCAAATGTTTGAGGCAGACACAGTACAGATGCTGTGGGTTGAAGATGTTCCTTTCATGGCTATCACATTTTTGCATTTAAAAATTGTGTAAAATAAGCCTGCAGGTGTGTGCCTGTCACAGGAAAGATGTGTACGCTGTATATTAGAAATACAGAGCAGCATATTTGGAAAAAGGAGCCCCATGAGGAGTAAGATTCAATTTTTACTTTCCCATTTTTTCCCCACCAGTGTCTCCGTGGAAAGTCGCATCTCTGTGGTTGGCTTGTCACAGTTGTTTGCCTGCTTCTTTTCCAACAAAATTAATTACTCATTTTAGATGTTCCTAGATGAGAGTCATAGCTAACTGCTTTAATGAGAATCTTAAGCATGTGTCGCCCATGCAGTAATGTGTACGTACATTTATTGTGTGTGCTTGAATGTGCATGTTCATGAAAACCCAAACTTAAAATGGAGATACAATGCTACACACTCGTGGAAGAATAATTCCGCATATTTTTAAAATTAGTTTGAAATTTTATTAGTCACATAAAATTCATCTGAGGTTATTAGTCACTCTCGGAAGAATAATTCTGCAGATTTTTAAAATTAGTTTGAAATGCTGATTATTTTGTGGAAAACGTAAAATTGAACAGTAAGTTGAAACCAAGCTAAAATGATACTGGTTAAAGTTGATTTCAACTTTTAAGAAGGACACTGGATTAAGAACTTTTTTTTTTTTTGGCCAAAGGAAAACCTTACGTTGCTTCATACACTGGTTTTTAGAGTGAAAATGTAGTATCTTTACAATGTAGGAAATTCACATATACTTTTAAAGGGTGATGTGCTTATTTGATTCATGGTTTGCTTTCAGAGAGGAAAAAAAATGTTTGTTTCTGTGAATGCTGCCTGAGTTGACCTGAATTTGTTAATTTTAAGGAATATTTCACATCATTAAATAACAGCTAAGAACACTGTTACTCCTTCCCAATTGAAATGGGCAGTTTATAAATGCAATGATGAAGTCTGCTGGTTTACAGCTAGATTGAGTCCAGTTAGACTGATTTTTTTCTGTCCTAATATGAAATGTGAGGCTGGAAAATCTGATAAGTGAGTTTCATTTCCCTGGAAATGTATTGCTTCTATATCTAAGTGCCAAGAAATAGCTGAAATCAAAACAATGAAGAGTCTGTATGCAGGGCATTCAGAAGAGCCATTCTTTTCGCACAAAGATTCCACATTGTGGAGAAAGGTGTGTGCGCTATTAAAATGACAAAGCAGGCCATTCCTTTTCGGAGGGATCATCATCCCCTTTGCCTGATGTCCTATCAAATCGACATGTTCTTCAGACATTTTCGATCCAGAAGAGAAAACATTGTGACAGACAAGAGGGCGTTTGTGTGGGGACGCTGTGAGGAGTGGGGCAGCCCCCACCTCTGCCTCTGTCCGTGGGTCCTTACAATATGCTTTGCACATTCCCATTTCCTCCCGGTCGCCTATGCCTATTGCTTGATGCATTACAGATGGGAGAACAGAAGCTGAAGAACTTTCCAGTGAACAGTCTCATATTAATTAAACCCATGACGAAAATTGCTTTGTGCTATTAAAGTCCGTGATGCTGGACATCACACATCACAGAAACACCACCAGGCTATTCACGATATTATCAAGGGTCCTCTGCGGCAGCGACTGCGTAGACACACCTTACCCTGTTCTCCTAGTGACCCACAGGCGATTCCCGTGTGCACCTGGGGCTCTAAGGGAAGACTCACCTGCACCCCAGCCGCCAAGAAGCACAGATTTGAGTTGTGAGACCTCACCCATCTGCCTGACTAGAAAGCCGATTTTTTCCCACTAAATGGAGATTGCTGATTTCAAGAAACTTAGAGTCTGAATTTGTTTAAAATGATACAGTGTGATACGATGGATAAGTGCCAGATAACATATATTAATAGGAACCAGAGCCATCTTGATCAGCGAGCCTGATTGTCACCTTAGACATGACAAGGGAATCTCCCTGAGGAGACAGAAAGGCACAATTTCCTTGTGTCAAAAGGCTGGAGAGAAGGACTCCTTGGGGGGAGGCGATCAAATTGAGACACACACACACACACACACACACACACACACAAACGCACACGCACGCACAGAGAAGATGGTGGGATGGGGGTGGGTAGGTCCATGTTATTTGGAGGGAAAAGCAGGAACCAGTCTCATTGAATGCACTTTTTTCTCCTTTTATGACAGTATTTCTCCAGTTGGTTGTGGTTCAAAAGGTTGAGAAAATTGGAGTTAAAATTAGGCATTTTTCTTGGAAGAAGGGCTTTCCAGAGCCCTTAATATTTTTAAATACTATATAAATAGAGAAACTTAGAATACGTATTTCCCATCTAATTCGTTCTCAGTATTCTATTCTTTTATAGACCCTTTCTCGGGAAAAGGTGATGGACATACTGTAGAAAATGTTGCCACAGGGAGGAGGGTAAATTGAGTGAATGGATGGGCATCCTTACATACTTGATTAAGACAGATCGTCTCTTGCAGGCAAGGAAAAGCCACCAAGGGTCCTTGCATGGGGAGCTGATGTCTACGATTACATTAATGATCATTCTAATCTCCAAGGTTGAGACAGCAAGGGTAGCATATTCTCAAACGCTGTGGGACCAAACTTGTCAAAACAAATACTATACGCTTCCTTCTTGGTTTACATCATAAGCAAGCATGTGCTTTGTGGTGCTGATTTCCTGGAACTTATCCAAACACTGTGGTTGGAAATAACCCACGCTTTACAGGTTTTGTGGAATACTGGGCTGATATTTTAATCTTGCTGAGTATGAAAGAGAGCAAAGAAGAGAAGCTGATGGAGACCACTAAGCAAAGCCTCTCCAAGGTTTCTGAGCACATATGGCACCTCACATGAAGAAGAAAGCAGGAAATGTGAGCCCACTGTCCCTAGGGGTGCCTGGGGAATCCTCAGACATTTGTTATCCTTATTTAATAGCTGGAGTTCTTAATGCTGCAGGTTCTGAACTTCTCCCTAGGAAAGAGTTTTCTAAACACTGCCCATTTTCACATGGACTTCCAAAAGCCTTCAAGAGTGTAGTAGCAAGCCACAGACCTTTATCCCAATGCTGTTATCAGCTATCGAGTCTTAGTAAAACTTCTTGATGCTCATGGAACTATTAAAGTTTATGCATAGAGCAGATGCATGCGTTGGACACTGCGTTAGGCATTAAACTTATTTCACACTGAATTCTCCTAACGACTGCAGGACAAATATTATCATTGTGTTTGTTTTCAGAAAATGACATCAGAGACATCAGAAGTAATGTTCCAAGCTCTGGCAACCAGACTTAAGTGAGTTGGAGTGAGTTTTAGGCACAGTTGGGGTTGGATCAGGTTAATCCATGTTGAACCTTAGATCTTTACTCTTAACTACTCTACTGTTCGGTCACATTCTAGTTAAGAATGTGACTTACAAATATTCCCCTGTCCCTTCTGGCTCATCACTGTAGCAGTGATAGCAGATGACGGAATTTTGCACCAGTCACGACATCAAACTATCTATGACATCTCGTTGAACTCTTGCAAGTCGTCTTTTAAAATAGTCAGATTTATTGATCCCATTCAGTATGTGAGGAAACAGGGACACAGAAGGGCTATATCCTGCATTCAAGCTCACACACAGCTGATAAGAAAAAGTCTGACTCCAGAGTAATGGTCATAACTGCTCTTCCATTTAACTCTTTCCTCTGGAAGTTTGTGTTAAGTACATTGCAGATGAAAATCTCAGAACACATCCTGTATGTGATGTTCTGTTTTCTTAAATTTTCTTCTCTCAGTTAAAGGAAGAGGTGAAAAAGTACTTATTACTCTCAGATCCCAGAGCTCTTGTCAGCTGTATTTACCTGACAGAAGCCTGTGTATCTATTATGCATCCACAAAACGTGTTATGACCTTCTCAAATTGCTCATTCCTCTTTCTCTTCTTCCAAGAAAGAAGTTCTAAATAAACAAAAAATCATACATGAGTGTTTTTCCTGAGAGTCAAACACTAACGAAGCTCAGTTGCTCTCTTTATAGCATTTCTTTTCTGTATTGATCAAGGCATTTGGTAGAAAATGGATGTGCAAGAAAGACAGATTATACATAACAATAGATAAGTTGATACTTTCAACATTGAGAGTTGGAAACATCACAATCAAAATGAAAGATTCTCACCTCTAAATGATTTCTCATGCTGGCATCTTTCTTGTAGGCATTGATTGAATATTTCTTTATGAGCGCTTTGCAATGAAAGGAATTGCTTATAAGTAAATGTGATGTGTTGTCTCTCTTTTGAATTAAAATTTTAAACAATTTATCGTGGCTTCTCTGATGTTATTTTTGTCCTTGGGAACGATTTCTCCAAATCACTGGAAATATTGATAGCAGATTCTCAGATGCTAGTTTTCCTACCTCTGATAAGGCTACAGTTCTCAGTCATCATTTCCCAAAAAAAATGATCATTTTGTGAAGTAACGTTTTCTCCTCCACAACTTCTTTCAGATGTATGCTTTTAAAATTGTTGAATCCCAACGAAGACATTTTAAAAAAATTACTGCGGAGCTTCTCAGAGTCCTTTGCTAGTGACCCCTGATTCTGTAACAGGGACTAGAATTGCTGCATTTTGAAACTTGAATCAGAATGTTTTTAACATAAAATATCTATGAACAGTTCTGTTATAAAACAAGTATTTAATAAGTATAAAACGCCTGTGCTTTATAACAACCTTTGGAAACATCTATGTAATAGCTGAGTGATGATTATAACTAGTTAGAGATGTCTGAGGGTGAGGGTGGTCAATATAACATGTTTGACAGGTACTACCAGATAGGTCATCCCAGGGATGTTCCATGTGTACAGCTGACAACTATTACATTCACACACACAAAGGTTTATATAGCAACTCAGTGGGATCTGTGCTGTCCAAATTGTCAAATAATATGCTCCTGCCTAGATACCAATGTAGGAGATTCCATTAAGCAAACTGAGTATTTTAAGCAAAGGGGAGATTTAAAATAAGCCATCAGGTACTTTTTGAATAGTTGAAAGTGCTGGAGGAATAAACCATCAGCTGTGCTTTCGGGAATTATTCCCACACCTTGTGAACTCAATACGCCAGGGAACGAATCTGCAATAGGCAAACGTTTTGCAGAATTCAGTAAAATGGAAATTACAGATAGTCTACTGGCTCAGTGGTTGTGGCCAGTAACATCCAAGCCTATGATGGAAGAATTACAGTTGCCATATTGCTGTTGACTGCAGCTGTCAAGTGGAAGAGTAACAGTTAACCTAGTGCAGGAAACACAATAACACAACACTCTTTTCTCTGTATCTTGTTTTGGCAGAAAGATAAAAAAAGAAAGCAAGAATTGGAATTTGAACTCCACTAGAAAAATCTTCCTAAAATTAAGACATGCGTTTTATTAGTGTTATTATTTACATTATTTTGTATCTAAGAAGGGAAGAAATGTAGTTTGTTTTCCAGCCTCTGGAGTTCAGGAAGACATATGAGAAAGAGCTGATGATGGACTTTGGGGTCAATCTACCATATTTAACACATTCAGAAACATGATACCATGGATTCAGAGGGCTGGATGGTACTTACGTATCAACTCGAGGGCTGCGTAGGTGGTCACAGATGCACTGTGATGATGGCGTGATTCCCAGTCAAAGAAAACTGTTGAAGGGAATAATACGTCCCAGAAAGAAGGTCAGATTTGAGAGTTCCTTGTCTCTCATCTAGACACTAACTTATTGGACTTCATGTTGATGACATCACTTGACATAAACTCTCCCTGAGAGTCATTTTCTTGATGTTCCTCTGATTCCTCATTGTTTCTGTACTTCTCACTTCACTCAAACATTAGTTGCAAGTAGGCAAGTACCCAACTTTCCTCCAGGGCAGCCCCTCTACACGTTGCTGCTCTATTAAGGTGCAAGCATAAGCTGATTTTCTAAAATTAATGAACCTTCTTGAAGATGAGTAATATTACCTTTATTCTTGACTCCTCCTCTGTTTGGGGTGGTTCGAGAGCTTGAATTGCTTTAAAATTCATATTTTAAAAACATGTTTACACTCTTTGCTAAGTGCTATTTTAAGTGCTTACTAGTGTTTCTTAATCATAATGAGACATATCTTGCCTTTATGTTCTATTGGGGAAAACAAACAAATCTGTTACTAGCCATTTTCACTTACTTTCATTTATCTGTCTCATCAATGTCTATATGCCAGTATTCAAGACAAAATAATTGGAATTGATGGAATACTATTACTATTGATGCTAATTATACCATTAATGATAATAATATAATAAAGGGTAATGCTTAATAATATAATAAAATAAAAACCCTAACATAAAAGTACCACCACTATCCCAACACTTGACTTTATTGTTCTTTTTTTCCCAGGTGGTTTCCATCTGTTGCTTGTGAAAAATTTCGCTGAGGTCCAGTTCACAGTAGGGCTAACTTAGCTCTTTAGAAGAGTCTGACCCTCCATTGAGCCTTTGGGTCTGAGGTGTTAGTCTTGGATCTGATTACATCTCCAATCCTGGCCCAGTTCAGGAAATGAGAACCTGAGCAGCTGTGTTTCTGGGTGTGTAGGTTGGAGGCACTTACTACCTGGCTTTTTCTCGCCAGCTTGTTACCTGTCACTGGGAGCAGACACAGATGTATCCACTAAGCCAATTTTCCCTAACATCCAGTCATGAGTTTGCCCTATCAAGTAACACATCGATTCTTACTTATCTAACAATCTGCATGTGTGATATGGAGTCATTTTTTGATATCTTCATATTTATTTAAATAAAATTTTGCAAGACTAATGAAATAGAAAATAACTTCCATTAACTTAACTGAAAAGTAAGGCATCATAAAAAAAGAATGCAATGAAAAGTTTCTAAATTTTTGCTCTGTATTTTAAAAGCCCAACACTCTGAACCCGACTCCATTTGTTAAAAAGTGAATCTATCAAGTGTTTAAAAGATGAGCATCAAACTCTACTTTCCTTCCTGAATTATCCAAAAGGTACAGACACCTTTGAAGAAAGAATGGCTTTAACTTCCTGATTTGTCACTTATTTAAGGTCTTATTGGAATTACCTATTCCAATCACTTTCTATAACTTTAGTGTCTCTTTCCTACATTTGGGAAATACTATATTATTCTAATTTCAGATTGAGAAGACAACACTGGCTTCAGTTGGTGGGGCCTGGAGTCCTGCAGCATAGAGAGGCTTTGTGAACTGAAGTCTCTATTCCTGGATAAGCTCCCTCTCCAATGAAACTCTCCAACCACAGATTCCAACTCCTTCTTTTCTTTCATTATTTTTATTTAGAGCGCTCTCCATGACCTTTTTCCAAGCCAAATGATATTCTTTCTTGATGAACTGGTTCAGGATGCCAAGTCCTCATATGTTCTATACGATAACCCTACAACCAAGTATGTGCAATTCCTTGGTGACTAATTTGGTTCTGAGAGGTTAGGAACTGGGAAGGCTGAAACAATTGTATACTGTATCTGGTGATGAGGAAAGCGAAGATTAATCTGTGAGATTCACCATTTCCACCCTTTCCCTTTGGCTTTAAGATTTATTTGGAATTCATGAAGTTGTGTCTGTAGTAAAAGTCTTTGAACCATTAAAGAGAATTATTTAGCAAAATTTCTAAAAAATGCCAGTGCAAATTGGTTTGTCTTGAAATTCTAGTGCTTTGTTATTTTGCTACCAAAAGAAAAAAAAAAAAAGCTTCTTTTTTTTTTTTTTTTTAAAGGAAAAGCTTGAGGGAGAATATGAATGTAATAAATATTTCATTTTTGTAGCACATCGTGCATTGTTCTCAGTTTCAGACCTTGCCAGCAGTCAACACAGTAGTAAATTTCAGCACCTGTGGACCTGTGTTGGTAATTTATGATTTCCATTAGATTTCCATTAGAGATGGGCTGAAACGGTTCAGGCAAGTTCCTGCTCCCCAGCCATGAGCATGGTTGGCCTGAGGGATGGTTTGCATGTGGGTATTTGACAGCACATGCCCTCTGTGTTACCTTTCACGATCTTTGCCATCATTTGGGGGCTGTTCAAGACATAGAGCGATGTTCCTGACACCTACCATTTAGGATTCCTTCATTTAGTACCACAATCTGTACTTATTTTATTCATTTAGCAAATATTTAGTGAGGACTTGTTAAGTCCTGGATTTTGTGTCATGGGAGATAAAAGATGAATAAGACAGGCCCCAGATATCAAGGAATTTCCTAGATAAATGCAAGAAAGTATTTGCCTGGTGTTACTAAGTATAGCTAAACAAGTATGTTAAATGCCTAGTTCAACCAGAGACTCCTGGAAAGAAGTTCTGGAAGAAGCATCAGGTGGAAGGGAAACGCGGTGCTGAACGCAGAAAGAGGTGTCCTTGGCAACAAGCTGGTGTGAGAGACTCTACAGTCAGGAAGCACCAAAATCTAGGGATTTTGGAACATGGATGGGCAAGATAAACAGGGCGCTTAGGGATTCATGAGCATTTCTAGAGAGTATTTGAAGGGTTGACTATGATAATGGTGCTATTTTTTAACATGATCATGGAATTTTATCTCAGGCAATTTTGTGTATTTTAACTTTCCCCTAGTCAGTTCAAGTTAACTGTCAGCCTGGTAGTAAAAGAGAATTTGAATTGCTGTTTCAGGAATAAGACAAAAAAGAGTTGGCATCCATTCTTTGACATTCAAAATGGGATATTTGTCTCCAAAAATTATGTGTTTGAATTTCTGACTTTATTAAAGAAAAATTCAAAACCAGAAGAAGATAAATGTTCTATTCTCTCTATCTTTAGTAAAGGGTAGCATGCCAGACTCGGCCTTAAACTTTTACTGGGTCTTCAGAGCAGAAGAACAAAGGAAAAGACAGAGGAAATCAAAGTCCTTGATGCATCGGTTCTGATTCAGTGAACTATGAGAAAAAGGAGGGAAGAAATAGAAAGTTAGGAATGAACATACTCATTCTTATTTCCCTCCTAAAACTTCATTCTGTAAAAGGAAGAAGGATGCCACTTTGTATTGAAATACACGATAGAACACATTCATGTAAGAACACTAAAGAAGCAGGCTGAACTGTTAGTTCAAAAGATTCCTTCTGCGCAACTGCTTCCTGTGAAATATAGAAATGGCGGCAGGAGGTGGCGAGAGAACACAGGCATGGAGCTGAGCCTACGCGGCTACTGCTCCCGTTCCCTCACGGCCTGTTCTTGGGGTTAGGAGCACCAAAGTGTAGATGGTTTAATGCTCCATCAAGGGTATGAGAAAAGGTCAAAACCAACAGAGATCTGGGATTTGAGGGAAGAAGGCCCAGATGTGGGACTCTGAGACAAAGAGCAAATGACCAGTTGTATGCTCAACATATAGCTCCCAAAAGTTAAGTGGACAAATGTCCTGTTGGTGCTCAGGCTAGACAGTAGGCTGTACCAGTCATCTGGGGGCCCCGGGAACATCCATGGGGCTTAGTTTAACCTTAACATTCCCTGATGCTGTCTACCAGGAGGTCACATAAGCTGAATCCCATAATACAGCTTTTGAGAGAGCAAGGAAAACGAGTGGAAAAATCGAAGAAACTGAAATTTTCACCTATGCCTGCACACATGTCTAAAGGGCTGTTTACATTTTTATATTGAGTTACATTTGCCATCTTGAGCTAAAATTTGTTATTTTTGAGTTCTTCTCATTGGAACTAAGTCATTTCCAAAAGCAGCTTAATTCTTTAAAAATACTACTTTTTATGTGAATATCAATCAGGGCATATAACTTATAATAAGTAAAATGCTAAGTTCACTGAAATGCTTAATCTATTTTAAACTCTTTTTATCAATAGTATCATACAATCTAGGAGCTTGACAAGAAAGTTTAACAGCTTAAAATGAGACAGCACTTTCTGCCATAAAGATGTTCATCAGGGCATTATTTAATGAGGCAAGAAATAGCAACAGCTACAGTTTTAACTTTAGAAAGCTAATCATGCATACCACAGAAAGAGCATAAAATTGGATATTGTGTAGTTCTTAAAAGATTGATGAGGAACTTTTAGTTAGGTTATTTTATTAAAGACACATTGCTTTTTAAAAATATGTAGATTGAGGTGTAGTGTACACATTCTGAATCAACATCTGTATAACTATATTATGTTGGTTAATAACAGTCTTAGTCTATCCTTCACTGTACTATTGATCCTCTTTAACTAACTTAGCTAACTCTTCTTTCTCCTCCTATCTGATAATCAACAACTTGGTGCAACAATGTAAAAATGTATTTTTGTCTTATTTGATGTTTTTTCCCCTGTGTGTGTCACAGATGAGAGAAATCACTGAAAGTTCTCTGTCATACTTATTTCAGTTAACGTAATGCTTTCTAGGTCCATCCATGTTGTTGCAAATGGCAAGATTTTATCTTTTTTAGTAACTGACTACCCATGTGTATATACACCACATCTTTATCCATTCACCTATCAGTGACACTTAAGTTGTTTCTAGCTTTGTGATATTGTAAACAGTGCTGTGATGAACATGGGTGTATATATCTCCTTGAATTCATATTTTTTGATAAATATGCAAAAGTGGAATAACTGAATCATCTGAAATTTCCATTGTTAATTTTTTTAAGCATCTCCATACTGTTTTCCATAGTGGCCACACCAATTTACATTCCCACCAATGGTGTAGGAGGGTTCCTTTCATTTTGCATCCTCTTGTCGTTAGATGAGCATTAGTAAATTTGCATTTTCATCATTAATTAAAATACATAAGAAAAGATGTACCAGCTAATAAGTTACTGTTCAATTAAAGAAAACTTCAGATCATTGGTAGGAAATATACCAAAGCATCAAAAGAATTCACTGCTGAATGTACATACATGATTGGCTGTTTTACTTCTTCAATGTGAAAAGATTGCCCATAGACACACCTTGGTGGAGCAGTGGTTACGTGAATCACCTCTGAAGGAGCAAGTAATCAACTAAATAAAAGA
Source organism: Solenodon paradoxus (assembly GCA_004363575.1). Taxonomy (NCBI): domain Eukaryota; kingdom Metazoa; phylum Chordata; class Mammalia; order Eulipotyphla; family Solenodontidae; genus Solenodon; species Solenodon paradoxus. The sequence continues at coordinate 126,910 of RJWH01001067.1, forward strand.
AGTTTCCTCCACCACCACCCTCTCCTCTTCCTCCTCTTTTCTCTGCCTTCCTGCCTGCCTGTTCAACATCAGTCCTGCCCGTACCTTTCCTTAAAAAATATTATTTGTTGTATACAGTACACATGTACTGGTTCTGCAATCAGAAAACTTAAAACAAAATTTCCTTCTATTTTAAAAGGTAGGGAAAGTGCAAGTGGAGATGTGGCATGAGAAATGAAGAGTATATCTTTTATCCCCATGATTTGACAAATGCTGATAAAATGGGATTTGATAGGTAGAAATATTTATCTCTGCTATAGCTAAAGCTAACTCAGTAAGTTGGGAAATATCCCAAAATGTATGAATTGAGCACAATCTAATTGATATCAACATTTTTGCTGCTTTTATGAGGTCATTTATTCTTTTGAAAATAACTAACCATTTTTTTTTATGTAGCTTTATGTCTAGTACTGGAAAAAGATGTAAAATTTCATCAATTTCTACTCAACAAACAACTATCAACCCTTTATGAGTTAATGATAAAAGCACATTGCTAGCTACTTTTATCCCAGATTTGTGGACCCCAAAATTTGGATGCATGTTAAATGTTAGTCCTTCAGTTTTTCCCTAGTATGTCCGTGGTAAGAAATTAATATATTTTCCTTGCACAAAAGGTGCTATGGTCAGATGAATTTGGGAAACACTAGATTAAACAAAATTCAATAGGATTTCTCAAGTTTGTAGCATACTCATGCAAGCTCTTTGAGGGAGAATTCATTGTACAGTCTTCCCCAATTTTATTTGACCCAATGTTCTTCCAATTTGTTGACCAATGGAATTGAATTTTAAGCCAACTTTTCTAGCATCTCCGAACATTGACAAGATCACTGCTTTCATGACAACAAGTTTGAATAACTCAATTTCTATCAAGGCAGGAAAAGTAATCAAAATTCTAAAACAGAGAGGAGATCCCTGGGAGAGAAAGGCAGGACATCATGGAAGTTCCGCCGAGGGAGAGAGGTTTAACCCAGAGACTGGAGGTGGCCGTGTTCATGGCTCCCAGAGGAAGAGAGGGAGCAGGCGCAGGACGTGTCTGTTTATACAATCCCCAGAGCTCCCTGGAATCACCAGAAGTCCTTGCAGCCATGTAGCTATCCAAAAAGAAAGACCAATAAGGCCTTGATAACAAGGTCTAGTAATCAACTTGGCAGGATGCATTGCATACCTCAGAACGGCTGGCTTTATTTACCAAGTGTGCAAATTTATCTCAGATCACAGCGGCTTCAAAACTCTTCAAAGCTAACAGGTAACCTGTTTAACTTCTTCTTTGGTCTGCTCCACTCATGTGAAGGGAGAGTCCTCACTAACATGGACCTGTGACAGAGTCCCAGATCCAGCATCGTCGCTGTCTTCTAGAAACATTCATTATCATTTTGAATATCACTTGGACCATTTATAAAATAATTTTCCTTCGGGGTCCCCCACTCAGACCACCAGAGCACTGGTCCTACTTCTTCCCTGCACCAAGAAAGACCCTCTCCCCTGGTTCCTTGTCCCGGTCTCCTTGGGCAGGTTCTCTGCTGCTTTTGGAGCAACAACTGGAGCCCCAGTTCTTCCCAGGGCTCCAACCTCTCCGCCATGGCGCTTTCCCCCAACCCCAGAGTGGGAGTCCCAAATGACTCTGAACCCAGTGCCTTCGCCTGTCCTTGTGGTGATGATCACTGCTGCTGTCTCTGCAGCCTCCAGGCCTTCCTTTCTATGACACGCGTTTGAAAAATAGGTGATTTCTAGTTGTTCTGTGGGGAGGATGTCCTACATGCCCTGCCAGGTCGCCGGCTTGTCTCTGGGCCATTGCTTCTTCCCACTCTGCTATCGACTGTGACTGCTTGCAGCCCTGACAGGGCAAGTAGCAAGCTGTGTGGAGAGTTTCTGAGACTCTGCTGTCCAGACTGTTTGAGATAATTATTAATTACAAGACCACACCTGTGGCGTCCTGGTCCCAAGTCCTGATCCAGCAACTGATACTCCTTAAAACCCTCGTAGGGCCTCCAGGGCAAGGAGCCCCGATCCTAGGTTTGTGCAGGTAAACTCTTGTCTTAAGGTCTCTAGTCAAAAGCGAAATGGAAGCAGTGCAGAAAAAAACAGTCAAGTTTCAGAGCTTCTCATACCTGGTCCCGCATTCATTAGAGACAAGAGAATCCCTGTGGGTCCTGAGAACCAGCTGCAGGTGTGGCCAACCTGGAGCGGAAAAAGTAAAATGTATCCACACATATGCCATAAGATTATGCAAAGATTAAAATATGACATATTGATAAAATTCTTCAGGAGGGTAACTTTGAAAATGCTTAATAAATAGTAGTTATTACCTGGTACGGAATACGCAGTATTTCTTTTACTGAAGTTGCATTCATTCAATCTATAGTGTATTTAACCTGAGAAGGGATCTAGAAATTATAATAAATTGATTTGGCCATAAACAAATAGAGTCATTTAAAAACCAGAGCTTTAGGCATGAATACTCATTTTCATCTTATTTTATTTTGGCTTCTTAATTCCTTGAATGTATAATAAAAATCATGCCCGGTTATATACAGTGAGAATAAGACATATGTGAATAACTGAATTCCCATTGGCTATAGAATACAAAGACAGTTTCAGTTACTCCTCATGGGTCATTGTTTTGACATTGTCAAGAACCATTTATTGATTTCAGGTTTCAAATAGTAGAGCTTAGATAAGGCAATCTCATGTCTTGCAAAAGAAATATTGAATCCACTATTCTCTCAGTGCTATTCACCAAGCTGGAAATAAAGATGAGAAGACCAAGGAAATATCTTCCTCATGAAGTTTTTAATTAATTACAATTTATTTTAAGTCTATGATTATTAAAGTCAAGTGAGAGTCAAAATCACTGCTAATAAGCTTCTAAAATTCTTACCTATGTTTTGTCATGACCAACTTCTGTGGATTTATAACCATATTGGTTCAATGCCATTCTAATTTTTGTCGCACCGTTTATGGAGAAGGGGGAATTTCTTCACCCAGTTCATAGGAAATTTAGAATCTTCTTACTGTCTGCTGCAATCGTAATGTATGGTCACTGATCTCTCTCATCCCTCTAATATACTCGAAAATCATTGCTCTGGATAATGCTTTGACTAGACTATTCTGAGGCTTCTGAAATTTCAAAACCATTTTGATACTAAGAGCAATATCATGATTCGAATTTGAGGCCCCTGCTCTTTCCATGCCCTGTGCTCCAGCCAAACTGAATTCCTTCTGTTTCCTGCAAGCAGCTGGGCTTCCCCCTTGTGCTCATGTACCGTGACCTTCATGTGAATCCAGATGAGCAAATCCAACCTTCCTTTCAAGCCTTAGGTCAAATGTCTTTCCTGTCAACAATAATTTATATCTCCTCTGAATTCACGTGTCTCGAGATCCTGATGACATTTTACAACTTGGGAATGTACATTCATGCCTATGTCTGTGTCTGTGACTGTGTGTGTCTATACCTATGTCTAAATCCATGTCCATGTCTATATATCTATATACAGCACAGTAAGATGAAACAAAGAAGAGGAAATGAGAGATGTGTACAAATACACACACTGTTTGAGCATTCATGATACCTGCCTTTCTCTATTACAAGACAAACACCCAAAAGTGATAGGGTCATAGTTTTATACTTACATGGCTTAACTTAGTTTTAGTTCTGTGTTTTGGGCCAGCTGTGGTCTTTTATCCATAAAATATTTATAGTGCTTTTATACCCACCCCCCCCCCCAAGTCCTCCCTATTTCTAACTCTTAAATTGCTGCTTGGGGATGTAGACTTCGCCTAAAGGAAAAGAAAACACTCCTCCTTCACTGTATTTTGTAGAGATGCTCAGCAATAATTGTGCTCTCCATTTTTATTCTTTCAAATCTTTTTGACACTGTCTGTGCATGCAAGCAGACGTGAGTGAGAGTTGGGGAATAGTGTGGTTGGCCCCATCACATTTGCAAGAACAAAAACTCCTGATATCATAGGAAGCTGTAATAGATTGGCTGCACCTATGTGCTAACATTCTGTTGTGGATGCAGCAGGTTTCCTGGAATCTCTCGTTTAGGCTGTGGGCCACTCTGGAGCCTGTATCTTCCTGTCGCGATGTCTGACTACAAGGGCATTGCACTGTGATTTCCAACAACCTGAAGAATGACATTATCACAGTGGGATTTCTGATTGTTACCTTCCAGGGGGGACCCTCATCCACAAGGTCAGGATGGATGGAGTTTAAAGCAGTGTTTAGCCACTGTCACTGCAAATTCAGGGAGGCAGGGAGAGCTACAACCCTGCAAAGGTATTTTTCACATCAGATAACAAGTCAGGGGCAGTAGTGTGTGCTTGTCTATGCTTCTTCCCTCTATCTTTATGGAATGCATTTCAGTTCCTTTACATTTATTCCCATGCCACAAAATCAGAAAATAAAGCTATAAATTGCTATTTCATAAGGATGGGATATATAAACAGGAAGTAAATGATAGTGAGATACTAGGATTTATAAGACAGTCAAATGTATTTGTCATACATAGTTGGTCTTCATCCAAAGCTCCTGATCTGTAGTTACCAAAGACTTGAGTTTCCTAACTGCTGAGAGTAATAAAGTTGTTTGTGTTTGTTTATTGTGAATAGGGAGACATTTAGAGACACCTAAGGACGGGGGTTAGTTGCCAGGAAAACCAACGATGTGATTAAAAGTTAGAACTTCCGGTCCCACCCCCAGTATGAGAAGGATGAGGGGTTGGAAGTTGAATTCAGTTGCCAACGGACAGTGGTTTAATCAAGCATGCCTATATAATTTTAAAGACACTTATGTGTTATCAGTTATGTGGAAAATCCCACATTACTCTCTGTTTCGTAGGTAAAATAATTCATTAGACAAAATTTTCTCTTATAAACTTGGATCTGAAGGTTGTGGTATTCTCAGTTCTTGTACATTCAGCTATGACAGGGATTGAAACGAATGCTCACCCTGGAACCAGTGCTGTTATATCTAATTCTGAATCTGTCCATTTCCATGCCTTAAGGAAGCTCCACCCCAACCCTTCCACAGTGCCTTTGTTGATGGTCTTGTACTATGGAATTATTTACAGATTTATTTACCTCCCTCTTTTCTCTCAAGTTTATGCTCCTTCGAAGGCTGGAAGACAGACTCAAACAGATTCCTGTTCTCAGGTACTCTCCGACTGTCTCCATCCAATAACAAATATTTGAGTTTTAGATTTCTTTCTCTAATCAGCCATCAAATACATCTGCAGTCTCTTTTCAGATTTGGATATCATTACATCAAGTTAATAATTTGGGGCTACTAAAGAAGTTTGAATTTTTTATGCCTTAAAAGCATTTAAATGCAGACTAGGAGAGAAGATTTCACAGCACAGCATTTAAAGGACAAGACAGTTATTCTGACTCATGTTTTAATTATATGAATATAGGAACAATTAAGAAGTCCAATCAAAACTAAATGAGACTCAAAGGAATCTTAAAATTAATGTGTTCAAAACTAAGTTTCTGGTCTTCTTTCCTATCAGCCCTGCCTGACACTGCTTCCTCCTATGTTCTCCATCTGGTTGTCCAAACCATAAGACGAGGAGTTATAACCCTGACTACTGCTTCCCTCACTTCCTGCTGCTAGTTTGTTGCTGAGACGTCTCTCTGAGTCCTCACTCCTTCGTGCATCCTCATCACAGAGACTCTAGCCATCAACACGTGTGTAGTTTATAAAAACTCCTCCTTTGCTTACCCCCCAGTTATTTTTGACCCTGGTATCCCATCTTCCACAATGCAAACGCTGTATTTTTAAAACGTAATTATGGCCCCTTAAAACCTTCAAGAACTTTTCTTCAGTGAAGATAAAATTGCTCCATATGACTTTGATGACCCTACATGATTTTACCCTATCTACCAGTCCCCTTCTCCAACATCTTATTAAGACCTGTATTTCTTTCCTGAGGACCTTTGTGTAGGCCCAAACTGCCTAAAATAGTCTACATTCCTCCTTTTGTCTTAGGAGTTTTTTGTGATTCCTTACATTTCAGATCAATCATCCCTCTCTCAGTGCACCTTCTCTAAGTCCCAAAATAGTCAAAACTATTATTGACTTTCAATGGGCCATTCATACTTTCTTAATTCTCAAGAAGGTGGCCATTTTATACTTCTTTCATTTCATTTCATTTCTGTCTTTACTATGAAAATCTAAAGTCTGTTAAGACGTACTTCTTGAATAAGCAAACTAAGAGAACTCAATAGAAATTGAGTCTGTACTAATTGTGGTGCTAGATAAACTATTCCACCAAGAGGTACCAATAGGGACTAGTTCAAATGAGAGAAAAGTTCATTTTATTATTCCCAAATAATCCCTTTATCAGAAGTCTCTGACTGAGGGTTGGCTGCTCTGACTGAGGTCTACCTTACTTCACTACCATCTCCCATCCATGATTGTCCTAGAGATTATGACTGAAGCATGGGTGCTGGTTACATCCACTGTCCAACCTCTGAAAATGCAGAAGTGCTGGAGAAAAGTACATTTTCAAGGTGATGATCATGCCACTCACCGCTCATTGCTCCAATGTTGGTCATGTGACTACGTCTAGAGTGAAGTGAAACAATTTAAGGTTCTCTAATTAAAAGAGAAGAGGAACTATGGCCATCATCTCCTACTGAGTAATGTTGGCTAGAAGTCCTCACTGTGCCTTCAGGGCCATTCCTCCAGAAAGTCCCATTGCAACCAATGACCACATTTTCCTAATACAGCACCTCTCCATGAGCAGGCACTCCAGGTCTATGTACACACATCACCACCATCGCTCATCCACATAGACGGAGACCTTATTTCTTTCTCTTTTTTGCTTTTCATCCACCATGCAGATAGGTGACTGTGTATCAGAAAGACTAATACACACCTTGTTTTTCCACTTCATACTGTGTCTTAGAATTCTTCCCATATCTTGACACCTTCTTTTGGTGTAGGTTTTTGTTGTTGTTGTTGTCGTTGTTTATAACCAGAGAGCATTAGATTTCAGGTATTTGGTTACCTAGATGTCTCTGATTGGAGGACATAGAGATTGTTTCTGATTTTTGCTGCTGCAGACATGGCCAAAATGAGCATCTGGCAAAACGAGCAACACGAGGCATTGCAGAATGGTGGAGAGTGGCTGCTGGAAGACGGCTGTAGCAAACTGGCTAAGTTTAGTTCCTCCTCTACCTCTCTCAACCTCATAAAACTACCTGATACCTTTAGGGATCATTATTCAGCCCACTATAACTTATGAAACACATTTTAATTGTTTTTAAGCTGACTAGAACACTCATGTGCAGATTTTTGTGTGGACACACTTACATTTCTCCTGGTAAATATCCAGACAATTGCTGCACCATATAGTAAGTATATGGTTAGCTTGATAGGAAACTATCCATTTTCTAAGGTAGCCCTAAGTGATACTCCACTAGGGCATGCCTGTTTGGTTTATTAATTTTCATCTTTCTTATCAGATTCAGTTTCTTTTTCATTGTCATCTGTACATTGATGTGTATCTTTTCCATGATTTATAATTTATTCAAGTGTTCTTTGAAGCATGCTATAAATCACGGAGGTTTTTATTTTTTACATAATGAATATTTGAAAGAAAGTTTCTGTAATTTTAATGTATAGATGTCATATTTATCCACATAATCTATCTCAGAATGATTATTTAATATCTTATATCTCTACCCAACATGACTAGAGGCAGATGAGTTGGTTTTTTTGTTTTTTTGTTTTTTTTTTTGCTAAAATTCTTATTATTTGTTGTGCTATAGTTTGCATTAAAAACATTCCATGGTATAATTTTTAATGCAGAAATGTGCATAATCTCAGTAACTTGTGAATTGTACACTTTGTGATTGTGAAGTTCTCTTGTGTGTCTTGATTTACGAATGTAGTTCCAAACTGTGAAAGTCCGACTTGCTCAATGATCAACTTGAAAATAAATTTAAGGTCAATTCCTCCAGATAGGGATTTATACTAACAAATACTGAAGAAAGTAGGCCATTGCCAGTTGGAGATGAAAGCAGAGAAACTAAAAATTCCTATACTTTGCTTGACCTGAAATAAATTCCAAATAAGGTAAAGGCTTAAATTTAGCAAAGAAGCTTACAAAACATGAAATCCTAGCATGAAAAAAAGACTTTCTAATGGTAATATGAAACTCTAAGAAAGAAGATTGTGAACTTTCACTATAGAAAAAGAAATAAATAAAAATAGTTTCATAATGTTAAAAATCACAAAATTAGATTACATAGATTAAGTCTAGGAACATTCATTATAAGAGAAAGAGTAATAATCTATAAATATGTCCTGTCAATAATATGGAAGGATATTTAATCCAATAGAAAAATGGGCAAATAGCCTAAACAGGTAGTTCATATGAGAAAAAAAATACAAATAGACAAAACATGTTTAACAATAAGAACCAGCATTATTAACAATTATATACATGCCAATGAAATGGTAGTATACATTTCATAATAATTTCACACTGTAGTGAGTGAATTTGGGGTAAGTGACATTTTCCCATTTTACTGATTGGTGGATAAATTAGTACGATTCTACCTTAAACACATTTTGAAACAGGTATATCTTTCCATACCTAGGAATTCATGTTGATAACAAAAGATCACAAAGATGTGATTTTAGGATTGTAATAATGAATTCTTGGAATCTATTTAAAGAGCTAATCAATAAGACATTTGTTAAATTAAGATGCATCTGTACAATGAACCATTAAAATACAATTGAGGGAATATGTTCTTAAGAGTGATGTGGAGGTATTTATATTCCACCTTCTTCTGTGAAACTAAATGAAAAGAACAGAAACAAGAGCTATTCATGTTCAGTGAACCTAGGAAAGAGTTCCCATAAGCCACAGAATAAGAAGTGGCTGCCGAATGCACTGAGGCCAGAATCAAAACAAGGGAAGGCACAGCCATTTACATGATCAAATAAAGGCATAAATGGAAGAGAAGAGACAAATCACCATGTAGAAATTTCAGATAATTTACCTTAAGTTATTTAATGGAAATAAGTGTTTCATCATCTCAAGGAGGTGGATTATAACTTCCCACCCTTCAGGGTGGCGAAACACAATGACTTCCTTCCAAAGATAGGTGTGGAGAGAGAGAAAAGTGACTTGATCGTGGAAAAGTGAGTAGTTTTGTGATATTGATTGCAAATACTCTTAACATGTTGTGATAAAAATGTCCCTTTCAGGGCAATGATCTAAATTCCCATCAACAGGCAATGGAATGAAGACATTGAGGTACATACACTCAATGGAATTCTATGCAGCTATTTAAAAAATTGTAAGTGTGCCCTTGATAACACTCTGGATGGAACGGGAGGGGTCATATCAAGCAAAATAAGTCAGAAAGAAAAAGAGAAATACAGGTGACATCACTCATATGTGGAAAATAATGAAATGAAGCAAATGACATTAAATGGGAATTTTTTTCTCTATTTTAAGAGAGAATTGGAAGCAACTGGCAGAGACAAAGAGAAGAGATGTTGAAGTTCTATAAAAAGGAGATCTTTTATTTGTAATTTTTGCCTTCACATCTAATTCAACAGTGGAGATAATCAAGTTGTAGCTGGAGGACATTCGCTGGAGATTTTGAGAAGTAAATTAAACATCTGATAAGGGTTAAAGTAGACAATAATAAAGATTACATTCACTGAGCAATTTCATGTTGTTCACATAATTTGATCCTCACAACATGCCCTGCTTAACAGACAAGGAAACTAGATCCCGTGTGAACCAGAGACTTAAATAGGACAATATAGAAAGTGTAAAACCAGAGTAGAAATTATTTCTGTCTTAATCCAAAACCCATGTCTTTCAACCACTAAGATATCATCTTGGATGAATCTTCAAGACATGAAGATTGATTCAAGAAGAAAGAATTTCATGGAAAGAAAAATTGATAAATCATCTGAATAGCTAGTGATGCCACTCAGAGCCATGGAAGAAAGTGAAAACATTACTTATGATGGACACCAAGTTATATATAGAACAAAAAGAAAATAATATTTATCTGATGATAATTCACTTTAGTTTTGCTTACTCTCTGTCATTAAATATGACTAGTAGGCAAGAGACATTTAACCAAATGAAATATGAAAACCAATGACCCTTCAATCCATATTTTTCAAAAAACAGGCATAACCAAGTGTGTTTAAGGAGCACTGCAACATATTGGGGACCAGCAATAAACAAAAATCACATTCAGATTGGGGGCAGTTTGTGCTGGAGAAGAAAGAATATGATGTGGTCAACCAATTCTGTGGAAAAGAACATACCTGATAGTCTAGTAGAATAACAGTATACATTTCATAAGATCTTACAGTATATTTTTTAGTCCTTTGAGAAAATTGTCCAGGTTTAGGAAACACTTACCTTGATCTCTTCCACCATGTTTTCCTGCAAATTAACCAGTAAACAGAGAAGAAATGTCAAAATGACCAACGTCACTGAGTTAGAGATGTGAGCATTTAACCTGAAAAGGGTCAGTTGTGCTCAAAGACTTGAAGACTGTTCTGGGTGACTGTGTGCTATTGATCTTCCTATTATGGAATGTGTCCTCTTGGAAGGTTAGCCAGAGATCCTCACAATAGTCTTTCTGCAGGCAAGCCGCCTTCCTCTGTTCATGAGGAAACTGTTTAATTCATAAAGCTTTGATGCTTAAACTGCTTCTGACCTTCTGTGAGTACTTCAAAGGGGAAAATTAGCTTCCTGGAAAAATATAATGACCTAAATCCAGCAATTTGGAACACACATGTTATAGTCTGTTGAACTCATGTTGACTATTTATACTGCTTCTTTAGGGAACAGATTGTCTGGAGCCCTATAATTGGAGAAAGGTGCTAATTTGAAGAGTTTGGAAGTGACTAGGTATTGATCTCTTATTTAAGTGTCATTCCTATTAGGTTCTTCCCTCAGCAGTAAGGTGTCAGAAGCTGTGTATAAAGGTTGTTTCTCTGCATTTGGCCTTTATTATTGGCATTTGTTATCATAAAAGGATATTGAGAATAACATATACAAAGGAGCAGCTGTGAAGAAGCATTTTTTGGTTTATTTTTTCTTTTTGTGATTCCTTTTCTAAATCAAGAAATGTTCATTTTCAGAGCTGTTTTAGTTTCATAGTAAAATTGAGAGGTAGAGAGGTATCCCCTGTTCCCACACATGCACACTATCCTCCACTAGCGACATCATCCACCAGAGTGGTATATTGGTTACATCAATAAACTGAGACTTTGTTATCACTCAGAGTCCATAGTTTGCATAAGGATTCATTCTTGGCATATTCTATGACTTGCCTAATGACATGTATTAATTATGATGGTGTCGTACCAAAGATTTTCATCTCCTTCTCTGCTCTCCTAGTTATTTCTACCCCTCTCCTAAACCCTGACAACCAACCCTGATAGTTTCATTGTCTTTTAGTTTTGCCTTTCCTCGAATCTCACATACTTGTAATCATACTCTGTGTGACCTTTTCAGATTTTCTTCTTTCTCTTCGTGTAATATGCATCTAAGGTTTTTTCTATGTCTTTTTGTGGCTTATGGTTTGTTTTTTTCTAGCAATGAATATTATTCTGTCGTCTGGATATACCAAAGATTATTTTTCCCATCACCCTCTAAAGAACACCTCCCAGACGTTAACAATTACACAGCAACTCCCAAGTGCAGGATTTTGTGTGGGCCGACATTTTGAATGATTGAAGGACTTACCAAGTTTTTTGATTGCTAAAGAGCAGGGTAAGAAACTGTCAAACTCTCTTCCCAAGTGACTTTACCATTTTGCATCCCAGCCATTGATGAATGAGCATTTCCTCTGTTCCACAGACTTACCAGTATTTGGAGTTGTCAGTATCATGGATTTTTGGTACCATAACAGGCATCCAGTGGTGTCTCCTGGTTGTTTTAACTTGCAGCGTCCTAATGACGTATGATGTTCAGCATTTATTTTGTATGCTTAAATGCATCTGTATATCCTGCTGAGTGAGGTGCATATTCAAGTATTTGGCTCATTTTAATTGTTTGGTTGTTTTCATATTATTGAGTTTCAAGAATTCATTGTATATTTTGGATAACAGTCCTTTACCAAATGTGTCTTTTGCAATTTTTTTTTTCTAATCTTTTTTCAAAGAACAGAAGTTTTTCATTTTAATGAAATGTAGTTGATCATTTTTAATGGGTCATGCTTGTGGTGTTATCTCTAAAATGTTGGCCATATCCAAGGTTGCCTCAACATCTTGTTATGTTATGTACTAGGTGTTTCATAGTTCTACAGTTCTTACATTTAAGCCTATGATAGATTTTGAGCTAATTCATATTAAGGTGGAAGGTCTGTGGCATTTTCGGTTTTTTATTGCTTTGTATGTGGATGTCCGGTTGTGCCAGCACCACTTGTTGATATAATTATTTTTGCTTCATTTCATTGACTGTGTTCCTTTGTCAATGACTGGTTGACTATATGTAGGTTTATTTGTGGACTCTCTGTTCTGTTCCACTGATCTAATTGTCTGGTTTTTGTTTTTTGTTTTGTGTTGTGCTTTTTCTAATACCACAGTATCTTGATTGTTGTAGTTTTGTAGTAAGTCTTAATGTAGGGTCATGTCAGGTCTTCAACTTCTTTCTTTCCTTCCATTTTGATATTGCTATTCTAAATCTTTTGTTTCCTCATATCCACAGTTTGTCAATATCCACAAAACTGGATTTTTTTGCAATTATGTTGAATCTATAGATCAAGATGGAAAGAACTGACATGCTGACAATATTGACTTTTCCTATCCATGAACATGAATTAGCTCCCCATTTATTCGATTCTTTGCTTTTGTTCTTCAGAATGCTGCAGTTTTCCTCATATAGATATTACACCTATTTTGTTAGATCTAAACCTGTTCTTATTTTTTGCAGTTATTGTTTTAATTCAAATTCTTCCTATTCATTGTTGATATGTAGGAAATCTATTTATATCATATATTGACCTTGTATCATGCAATCATGCTCTAATTGTATATTAATTCTAGGTATTTTTAAAACTTTTATTGAAATAACATTACACTATAACATTATATAGGCTTAAGGTAGGTATCATTATAAATCAACATCTATATGTATATATATATTACATTGAGTTCACCACTAACAGTTCAGTTCTCTCCTTTACCATCTAGTTGACATTATTTCATCTAGGCTGTTGTTACCTGTGTGCTGAGGGCTGTCCATAGGATTTCTTTATCATCCTTTTAATGTCCATGGTCTCTTTAATGGTGTGTCTCTCTAATTTAGTCATCTCTCCTTTTTTGCCTTTTATAGTTTTAGTTCAGCATTTTAAATAATGATGTTTTCTCTCCTTTCTTAGGCTTAAACTTTTTAAGTCAATTATACTTCACCTAGTCAATTATACTTTTTCAAACTTTGCAATAGAAATTTACAACTAATTCTAGCTCAATTTTAAATAATACTATACTGTCTGACACAATATACACACACCTTATAATAACAATATTTATAGTTCTTTCTCCATCTCTTGTGTCATTGCTGTCGTTTATTGTATTCATGCATTAACTTTGATATATATACGTACACATATATTCAAATATCTGTTGATGTAATTATTTTAGCCAAACTGTTATCTGTTAAATCTCTCTAGAAGAAAAATAATATTTCTAATGTTACTTTCATGTGTTCCTTCTCTAATGCTCTTCCTTTCTTTATGTAGTAGGGTAGACTTCTTGTCTTCCACTTAGAATTTTTCTTAATCTTGACTGTATATAGTTAGATTATAATGTGCCTCAGTGTAATTTGTTTGACATTTATCCTGCTTAGTCTTTTATGAATGTCCTTTCTTGGTGGTTTGGTGTTTGACATTAATTCTGGGAAATTTTCAGTTATAATTGTTCCAACCAATTTTGCTTCCATTCTTTTTTCCACTTTTCTTTTTGGTATTCACACTACGTGTATGGTACAGTTTTTGAAGTCATTTCATGGTTCTTCAATATTCTGCTTTTCTTCACCAGTCTTCTTTTTCTTTGGAAATTTCTGTTATTATATCCTCAAGGTCAAAGTTTCTTTCCTCAATTGTGTCTAGTCTACTAAGGAACTCACCAAAGGCACTCCATATTTGTTGCAGCTTTTAACCTCTAGCATTTCATGTTAATTCTTTCTTAGAATTTTTATTTTTCTACTTATATTACCCTTGTTTTTTGCATGTTTTATACTTTATACACTTTAGCATCTTAATCACAATTTCTTTAAATGTTCTGATTGATAATTCCACCAATGCTGGAAAATTTGATTCTGATTCTGATGCCTGTTCAGTCTATTCAAATCATGTCTTTGCTTTGTTTGTTGTTGCTGTTTGCCTTGGTATTTTGTGCTGAAAGATGGACATTACATCATGTAATTTAATGTAAAACTGATAAAAGAAGCTGTAGCAAATAGACCTTTACAAATGCAAGGGTGAGATAGGTGAGAAGTGTTTCATGTTCTATAATTGATCTCAGACTTTTGGTGAGATTGTGCTGTGAACCGCATTAGTTCTTCTCAGTTTTTTCCTCTCCCAATGTAGGAAAAGATATTTAAGAGGGGCTGGAGCTGTGTATTTTTCTTCCCCCAGAGGAAGGCTAGAGGGAGCTGGAATTCCTCCAGGTATGCTAGACCCAGATATAATGGGGTCTCATAAAACCCCAGTGACACTTTAGTCATCTTTCTCTCTAGTGAGAAAGTCAGATACATGAATTAAGTTCATTTTTGTCTTCAGTAATTAACATAGTGTTTCATTGTGAGCAAGCTCTTCAGCAGAGTTCATTTCTCTTTATTAAAGTGAACTCTGTTTTTATTTGTCATTTATTCTAATAACTAAATTGGAATGTTTTATTGAAAAATAATGGTAGGTACAGAGTTATCTTTAAAAAGACACACCCTGTTTCTCTTTCTAGGAAAAGAAACAAGAGAAAGGTCTGTTATTGATCAGAAGCAGGAAATCATGTTTATCATAGTACTATTCACAATACCCAAGATATGGAAATTATTTAAGTTCTTTCAGTGGATGAAGACATAAAGAAGGTGTGATATACATACACACATATAAACATACACATACAGTAAAATATCATTAAAACCAAGATAAAGAAGGCAATCTTGACATTTTCAATAGCATGGATCTTGAAAGCATTCTAATGTATTAAAACATGTTATGTATTATACCATGTATTATTATATTTTTTGATGTATAATATCAATATAGTATGCCATGTGGAATTTTAAAATGTCAAATTTTGAAGAAACAGAGTGGGGGCCAGGTGTCGGTGAAGGGAATTGGGAAGATGTTATTTATGGGTAAATTTTGACTAGAAGATGAACAAGTTTGAGAGATTTAGTGCACAGCATGGAGAGGATAATAAACAATACTCTGTTTCATACTTCACGACTGCTGGAGACTAGATATTAAATGCTGTCATTACAAAAGGAAATTTCAATGATGTGAGGTGTCAATAATGTTCGTTAAAGCTGCATGTAATTCATATTGCAATATATTAATGTATCACGTCAGCACATTACACGCCTTAATATACCAAGTGTATCTGTCAATTAAATCTCACTATGTGCTTTTTAATTTTATAAAACAAACAGGAAATCAAGATCCTGGCTCTCTCTCCAATGGGGGAAGTGACAGATATTTTATATAATAGGACATCTAAGACATAAAATATACTCACTCCATGGCAGCCAAGCAAACCTTTTAAAAACTCAAAGCTAAGTTAAATAAGTTGATCATTGGCAGATATAATTTCCAAATTATCCTTTTAGGTAACAGATGCAGCTTATTAAAAATTTAACGCTGCAGCAAATAACTACTGAAAAATGAATCAAACAGAAACCCTTAAGGCATAACACTGGGTTAGTATATATTTAACTCAGTCTGCTTTTCCTAATCACAGAAACTTTAATGGTCCTACAAGGCTCCATGCTAACCAATGTGTAGGCACATTTCTTCGGGATGGAAACCTCTTGATGACTCGGGAAAGTGGACAGGACAGTGCTACTCTTTTAGCTTTACATCAGAGGAAACTGAGTCACAAAGTGGGAAATGTTGACAGTAGAAGCTAAAGACAAAGACAGGGAAAGCACTTCTCTTGTATTTATTTCCCTTCCTCTACTCAAGATGATGTAATTTACCATGAAAATAATTTTTATAAAATAATCCATTACCTTAAAAACTTCGTTTTTTGTCTTGACTGTCTATGGCAGGAATTTGAATGAGTACTTACAAGTCAGTTTTAGACCACAGGTGTTAAAACAAGAAGGCATTTTTGGATGGCTCTCAGGTAAACAGAAAATTCAATTAAACTAACCTAGTCTGGCTGATTGGGGTTTTACAATAATAACAGCTATCATAAAACCTGACCTTGAATTTCCACAGTGCTTTCCTTTCCAGAGCACAAAATGCCATCATGAAGATGATCCTATGTGCTTGTGATGGGCCTTAGAGAGTTTATCATTAAAAAAAAAAACCTATTCAGAACATGCCAAGCCTTCTATTGAGTCTCAAAATTCAGATAATTGATGAATATGCATTGAGATTCAGTCACTCTCATGCTTAGCAGCAACCTTCATCTTAATGCATTCAATTCACTTAGTATTCTAAATAAATGCTGCACAGGTTATTTTATACAAGGAATTATATAAACTTTACAATCAGACTCATTTTCCCACCAATGTGGTATAAACATCAAGTATATCCTTGGTATTTGTCATGCACAAGTTAGTTCTAAATACTTTAGGGAGAAAATAGTATTTAGAGACTGAAATGCTTAATTTCCAAGGGAAGCCATGTTCTAATTCTCTTTTCCCTCTTTTCTGACTGAGGGAGAATATTAATCAGTTTAATTCCTCATAAGTTAATGTATCTGCATAAATAAGAAATCACTTTTTCCCAGAAAATGGAACTTATCTTTCAAGTCTTTCCAAGAAGGAGGTTCACATCCTCTCCCTAGTTGAAGACATAAGCCCATTGACTTAGAAATGAGAACCTAGTGCAATAAGAGCATTGTGTTGTGAAACTTGCTCCAACACGAACAATTCTTCACATTCATTAAACGGTGAGGAACGTGCTCCAAACTTGGCCCATGTCAGACTATGGGCACCAGAAAACCTGATGGGGGTTTCTAAGAGTGCTTTACATAGTGAGATTCTGCTTCAGTTTAATCTCACTACTCAAGCTTGGAGGTCAAGTCTTGAGTCAATTAAATTACTTTTGCAAAGTCACAGAAAGTGTAGGAATTTTTTTCTCAAGACTCAAGACACTGTTGACTATTGAATGACTAAATAGAAAATAAGTTGTGTTAATAAGAAATTGAGTGTTGGAGAGTGAGCGAGATACACAACGGAACAATCAGACATTCAGTAGCAATTAAAAACAAAATAGTCTAACCATTTTGCCTTCTCATGGCATATCATTTGATTGATACTATTAAATATATTTTCATTGCAATGAAATAGGTGCGGCAAGAAAAGCATTTCTATACTTTTAAACACATGGCATGTTTGAAATCAAATTGAGTAAGTTCCCAGAGGATATTTTATGATATCAGGTTCTGAGATATTGGAAATGTATCACAATGGTGAAAGGGGATGGATAACACTTTCTGTTCAAACTGTTAAAATTCCAGGTTTCCTTAACAAAATGACAGTTAAAACTTTGAATTTGAACTCAGATTTCTTGGCGGGGATTTTCAACAGGTATATTCTTTGGAAATTCCTTGGTGGAGAAAGCTGTGGGTGATCTTATGATTGAATTACTGTGAGTTTGAGATATATTTGCTGAGAGTAATGTCTCTAATGATAATAAATCAGGATATGATGAGTTTATAGCTAGCTTAACTTTGATGAATAGAAAGATCTGGATATTGTCAAAATATCTTGTTTATGATCAAGGTCACAAATGTTTTTGAATTCCCTCCTGCTTTGATTATTAGAAAGAAAGAGGGAGGGAAAGAAAAGGAAAGAGAGAAAAAAAGAACCCTAAGCTAGAATTTTACCCATGATTTGCTATTTTACAGCCATATTGTTGCTTCCCTGAAATGTTAAAAATCAATTATGAATGAAGTAAATTCATCTTCTGTGGTATTGTTCAATAGGCCAGATTTATCCTCCCAACTTAAATTCATGATTGCTTTTTAAACCCATGAACTAATCTAGATTTTCAAGGTTGAGGATATTGTTTTATTAACAAGGAGTTTTTATTCTCATCATCATTACCATCAACATCATTTTGTAATTGATGAGATGGACCAGGAAAGGCTACATACAAATAGATCTCAAAGAGATGTTTTCTATTCCACCTAAGCAAATTTTAACAAATTTGACTGGCATAGATAAATAAGAATCAGCATTCTTCTGAAGACACCAAGAAGAAAATTTATCATTAGTCTACTATAGGCTAATTACTCTCTTATCAAATTATATGTGGGGCTCCATAATGCCTCCATCACTTAGCCTTGATTTGAGTTGGTCCTTTCTTTGAACTTACACAAGAGGAAATTATCATACATTCTCTGTTACTGGTGCTATAAAAATCTTCTCTTTTCCTTACCCCCCAACTTTAAAATAAATAAACATTTTATTTTATTTTAATATTATTAAACTGATGCAGACATATACATGCCTACATAGTATAAAAACATTTTACATGTTTGAATATTCATATAGAATAGAATTTAAAGGTGAAGGAATATTTGCTGGGAAAAAAAATTTCAGCCCTTATTCCACTAGGCATTCACTTGTTCTCAGGTATCCAGATTCAAGCACTGTTATCATTTTCTTGGTAATTTTCAAATGACTTTCAATGCATTTGTAAGCTTAAGTTATATATGTGTGTGTCTGTGTTTATGTGTATACATATTATTAATACTGAAAAACATTGTCAGTTTTCAGTTATCTATTTTTATGTGTAGGTGTGTGTTTAACCATAAAAATGCTATTTGGTAGACAGTTTCTTATATGAATCTATAGAACTGTCATTCTTTTCAAAGTTAGCACAACATTCTTTTGAATAAGATGATCTCATTATTTTAAAGTGCTCTTATTTATCCTATTTAATTTTTGTACTGAATTCAACTATTCTTAAAATATTATTATTTTGTATGATTCATTTTTATAAAAAATTTTCTCCAAAATTTCTTGATGAACTAATAGTTATATGTTCATCCTGAAATCCCGTGTTCGCTGAGCAATAGCTTTCATGTTGTTGTCATTTCCTTATTTCCTTTGATTCATGATAGAAGCCCCCACGTCTGGCTACTTCTCTCTTGCTACCCTTAGGGGAAGAGGTAAGTTATGTGAGCCAGTCCCTATAAAGGAGTGCCGGACAGGTATGTTCTAGAAAGCTCTTCTTTCCAGAAAGAAGGGATGATGCTCATGAAGGAGCCCCATGTCCATCTTCCTCCTTTGGAACTTGGGTGAATAAGGATGACAGGCATGGACCCCTTTTATTCTCATTGTGACAAGGTTATAGGTGACATGCTGGATGGGTATGAGAAAAGAAGGGAAAAGTGATGGATAAACCACAATCCCACGCTGCATCCACTTAGCTCAGATTTCTTATGATATGTGAAAAATAACCTTTCCCTTTCCTTTGCTGTTGATGAGGAACTTTGTGAATTGCAGTTAAAGACATCCAAACTGACGAAATGTTAACGTACTTCAAGGCACTGTGTATACGAAGCTAGCTCTGCTCTGTACAAGAGCTCTGCTCTTGCTTTGCTCTGTACAATACCAACAGCATAGCTGTTTATAGCAGCGTTTTCTTTCTTTATTTATTGATTGAACCACATTTTCACCAGAACCTGTACTCAGAGTCACTTTGGTTATACTTGATGATAATAACTAGCAAACTATATCTAATTTTAGAGTGTGATTAAATAAAGAGAATAGCCATTAGGAATACTACAACTGATATTTTGATGTTTTCATAATGGATTTTACAGTTAACAAGTACATTTCTGCATGGGAATAAAACACTACTACACAAAATGTCATTTTTGCTTAGTCTTCATTGTTGGCAAAAAAAAAAAAAATCCTGATCTCATTTATGAAATGAAAGAAACTTAAAAACGACCTAAATGATATATGCTTGTTAAAATCATTTTGTGATGCTCATGCATTAAAAATGTAATATAAAATGCATTTATAGATTTTGTTTTAACATTTTTGGAATTACAACACTCATGAAAAGCAAATAACATCCTTGGTGACTCAGGCGTTACGTCTGCATCTTCACCGTAGTCCATATATAGTCCGAGGACCTCTTTTCATGAGCTGAGGTCAAGGGGAACAACCAACATAGACAAATAAATACATAAATGCTTCTTCCTCTTTCCTCTTCCTGCCTGCCTATTTCTTTGCTTTTATAAAGCAACGAAAAAGAACATGAGATTTTTTTTTTTCAAGAAAGAGAATGAAGGCAATAAGAAAACTGATTTCACTAAATGCATATATGAGTTCTGTCTCCTGGACACCCACAGAGACCTGGTATTGGACATCAAAAAGATGTGGACATCAAAAAGCAGTAGACTGGACCAGAAGTCTGATGAAGCACTGGCCACATAATGATAAAAAACATGAAGAACTGATGTGGCAACTTTCAACCACATCTTTGGAAGAAAGAAGGATTCAAGCCTAAACAACAGAAATCATCAGGGAGCGTGAAATTCAGGGGCTTCTAAACTGTTTCAAAGAGCAGTAGCAAGTTTCCACCAAAGTGAAACAAGAGGGAGCAGCCTGTGTTTCCTGAGAATGATTTCATTACTGGGGAGTAGATGTCACATGACTGTGCCAGACAACTGTACTCACTCACTGAATGGAAAGCAGAAAGGAAATACAAATTTGGAAATGTGCTTTATTTATCATTCTTCAAAACTCAACTTGATACTCTTCTCTCCAAAAGTATACATGCTTAAAGACATGGAGAGTGAGCAAAACACAATATGACCCAATCATATAATAATAACCAAAGTGAATAGATGTTCCATAAAATTCATTTCCTAAGCAAAATGAAATTGGCTTCTTAGTCAGAGGTCAGAAGAAAAGTAAAGAGTGTTTCTGAAAATTGAAGATTTCTCATGGAAAGGATAAGAAAAGTAATTTCTTCCGTATTTATTGGATAATCATGAAGCCATAAAGTTCATTAATAGAACGCAGCTAAGTTAGGTAACCTTACAATTAAAACAACTATCAAATTGTAGAACTGTAAATATTTTTGCTGCCAAAACTAAGGAAATTAAAAAGGGATTGTCACTTTTCACAGGCATGCTTCAAAGTTATCCTGCAGGACCCTGTTTTAGAATGCACAGATGACAGCATAATCTCATCTCTACTATGCAAATTGAGTTGGGTCCCCTCTCTTCTTTCACTGAAACACATTTTGCTGGTGGTGACTGGATAAATGTTTCAGTGAAGAATAATTTGGTTGCCCTCCAGCGCTTGAATGTCTGCTATTGCACAATCAGGGAATCGGTGTCACATTAAGCCAATTCTTGTAATATAATCAAAGTTCTCATGTTGTACTCTCCTGCAGATGAAACAAACTAATGAAATGTATTGACCCTCCACATGCTCTTCTGAAGCAAAATGACTAAGTGGTATTGAGACTACATGAAATACACTGACATTGATTGTGAAGTCGGCGTTTCTCAGCCACATTGGTGGCTGATTAAAGTGTCACATTGACAATATAGCCCCTTTTGAACAGGAAATTATACCAGCTTGGTGGCAAATAGAATCTTCTTCCACAAGGAAACATATCATCTTTAATCCTTCTGAGAAAAAAGCAGTCACATCCTTTGCACTGTCATAGCCTTGAGTTTTCTTCTTATGAAAGAATACTCAGAAGGGTCGTCACTGGAATTATTGCAAAAAATAGGATGCCTATTGTATTTCATGCTTACTTTGCTTATGAATAATGCCCAAACACGAAGAACAGTAAAAAAGAGTGAGACATTTCTTAATCGTTAACTCATTTGAGTAGGTATTGAGTTTAAACACTGCATCATATTACTAAGACTAGATAAATACATAGCATCCTTCATTTTCTGTATATAAAATAAGAAAAGAAATGGCATCATTTGGAAAATGCTAGCTTTATCATACATCCAAACACTTGATTTCATTGACAGTGAATTTCTCTTTGTAGAGTTCTCATGTGACACCAGTCTAGGTTTAAAATGTCAAAGAACCTACAGGAAAGCAGGGAGTAGACAAGCCTGATTTGACAATCCTCCTAACATTCTGTCCTCCCTTATCATGGAGGAAGGAAATTACTACTCTAAGTGTCAGGTTTTCCATTGCTTCATTAAGACCCCTTCAGATCTAACTTAATAATCCACTCCATGGATGCTGCCATACTGACTTTCTTTCATGGATGAGCAACTGATGTGCGTTGTAGGAGAAGCATTTCACCAGATTTCCTCCAGCAGAAGGAGTATGGGAGGAAGGAGTTGGGTAGGAAGCAGGTAGGAGAAGGGGTAGATACATAGACCTGAGTCCTTCTTGCTCCATTAAGAGCCCAAATCAACTTGGTTCTTATGGCGGCGATTCCCATCATGCTAACCCTCACTTGCTCTGAGTCGCTCCCACCGCTGTCCTACAACGTGCATCAGTACTTTCCAACTGGTCTGTCCTCTACACGCTTTCCTACAGGAACAGCCTGGGCTGTGATTTGACAGGTTTCAGTCACACCATTATAATGAAACAATAAGTATTTAAGAATCGAGATTTCAATCCTCCCCACCCCACATAAGCACATATTTTCAGAATGTTTTCAACTCTCAATCCAATCAACTTTAAAACATCTTCATCGTCCCTCCCTAAAAACATTCCTATTACTATACAGTCCCCCTTCATTTTCCTCAGTGCTTTAAGCCTGCCCCACACCTAGGTCCACTCTAATCTACTTTCTCTCTATATGTCCTCACTCTTGGGGAATTTTAAGAAAAGAAATGTGGCGTACTCTGGTGAAGCAGTGGTTAGGTCTGCTGCCTTCCACCAAGAGCACTGTCCAGGTACATCCCAAGAACTCGACTTCATATCCAGAGCCTGGGGGCCAACCAAGATGAACAACTTTGAACAACTATAAACAATTAAATAAAATAAAGTACTTCTGTGTTTCTTCTTCCTCTCTCTTTCTGCCTGTCAGCCTCTGCCTGTCAGCCTCTGCTTGCCTTCATTCTTGCCTACACTTTTCTGAGAGACAGAGGGAGACCCACCTCCATGCGTACCCAGTTTACAAAATCAACCAATTAGCGAGGCGCTGAGTTCAGACACATAGGGTTGTCAGCCTGCTTTCCAAATTCTTCTGTTGACTTTGCATACAGTGACTAAATCTCATGCCTTTCACTCCCATGTGCTTTTGTGTTTGTGAAATAGACAAACATGCAAAGGATTGCCAAAGAGGTGGGAAAAGGGCACTGAACTCAAAAAAAGAAATCTTGACATAGAAATATTTCTTCTCATTATTTTATATAAGGGCAGATAATAGGTTTATAGTTTGAAGAGAAAATACAAGAGGTTAAGGAATATCACAGATAGTGCCATTTAGTTTCTGCTAGTGAGAATGAAATAAAGAAAACATTTTCCAGTTGTTCTGATAGTTCAATCTTTCCTAAAGTTACATCTGAAAAATATAGTTTCTTTCTGGAATTATCCTTTTCCTAGTAAAGAATATGGATAAGAGAGGTAGAACCACAGTTTCTTCAAAGGAAGTTTTCCAGGGATAGCTTATTTAAGATATGTTTTTTTTTTTCCTTACACTGCAGCATGAGGCAATTCAGTATTCAAGGCAACATTTGTGCAAAATTCATGTGAGCACGTAGTCACAAACTCTGGGACAGGTATGAGAGTAATAGATCCAGGAGACTGAACTTTGCCATATGACTTCTTGCCATTTATAACATCCCCAAATGAGTTTATTTCATCCAAATGAGCCTTCACCTATTACAGTAGCCAAGTTTCATGGAAGGGTTCTTCTCATACTACCTGATAGCTCTTGTAAGCAGTGCTCAAATCAATGCACCTTTTGTAGTTGCCTTTAATGGAGTTGGATGATAAATTTACATCTATATATCAGAAACATTGTCTTCTGCCCTACATTGCTAATGTCAGAAAATTGCCTCTATATAATTCATCAAAGTATTTCTATAGACTCACTCCTTTATTATCTTTTCTCTTGCAAACTGTATAATTCCCCTTCATTCCACGTCAGGGGAAACCTTTAATCTTGTCTCGCTGCATTCTGTGGGGCTTTTAACATTAAAGGGTTTGAGCAGGAGCCACACAGGCAATGAGAATGGGAGCAAAGAATGATGGGGATAGTCCCCTGGCAATGTCTTAAAAACTGACTTGATAGAAATTGTTCTTCAATAGAACACAGCCTTAAGTATGGTTTAAAATGTCTGCCAGAGAAACAGTAGTCATCACTCATATTTACACATCTCTTAATTTACTTTTCATTCAGAATATTTATTCCCTTCCCTGGCCCCAAACCCAAAACACACACTTTCATTCTTTGTTGTCTTTAATAATCGACTAAAAAGAGGGGAAATCTAGCTATGTGGTCAGTTCAATTCCATCCTCATGTTATCATAGGACTCTTGGAAATGATTGACAAGCTTATATGATTCATAATCATCAGCCTTTGATGTTTTCATGCTTATTCCATCCTTCTCATGGAACTTGCTCCAGGAATGTGTGATGGGGACATAGAATTGAAGTAGACCCTTTCCTCCAGGGTCAATGCACCATGGACATATGTATAAAGAACAGTGGCAATACTGGGAAACATGTTTGAAGGATAAAAATCAATGATTCTTAGATGAAATAAAAATACGTAGATCCCAAAGTATGGGTTAGAAAAACCAGGAGAGCTTTTTGTTTTGTTTTAATTTGGTTTGACAGATGCACCAGGCATGAGAACGAAATATCATTTGGTTGTTTGAATCTTTAAACCACAAAAATCAACCTCAACAAGAATAAAGATTCTTCTGACAATGGTATAGTTCATCTGCCTTTAGTTTTAAATAATAATTAAATAAATTGTCTGAAAATAATTGAGAAAAATGCAAGAGCTGCAGCAGGAACTAATTTGTATTCATTTTTGTTTGTTCTCCTCAAAGTACATTCCTCAAAGAAATTGTTCAACAAATGACTTTGGGCTTCAGAGAGAGCTTGTGTGAGTTTTTGGTTTCTTTGAGATTCAATTTCTTCGTTGAATGGACGGTGATGGTTATGCACTTAGGCTATGGAATCATACAGTTGAGAGTATGATCCTAACTACCCCTATCTCTAAAATATAAACAAAATGGGGAAGGGTTTCCCAGGATTTGCTTTACTGTGTGAACCTGAGTTAGTATTCAAGTCTTTGCAAAAACTTGAAATAGGCAAGGTGAGCTCTACCTCATTCTCTTCAACTCACCTTTTTGACCTGTGCAGAGACAATACCCACCATTGTCTCAAGTCAGGACTCTAGTAACTTTTTGGTCCCTTTTATAAACTAATTGGGGGTCTTTATCACCTCTGCATTCCACAGGACACCATCTCACTCCATTATACTGGTACTGTGATGATCAGAGGTGATGAGTATGAAATTACAACTATCTAGACAATTTGGTAAGATATATGGATGCCAAAGGTTGAGTTTAAATCTCCCAAGAATTCAGGGGCATAGAAGGTCTGTGAACCTTGCAGTGTTCTACTGATAACCTTCCAAGGAAAAGGACAAGTGGTGTAGCTGAAGATTGCCACAGGAGATACAGCTTCTTGTAGACCTCTTTGATAGATCTCATTTGAGAATTCTATTTAAATCAACTTACTAAGTAACTCAAAAAGTTTTAAGTAGGTTCCAGGACAAGAGAGGGAGTACAAAAGACCCAGGAAGCCATAAAACGTAGCCTGCACTAACACTGATGTCCAAGAAGATCTTATGGAATTAGTATATCCACATGGACACTCTCTGTAGTACTGGGTGGGCACCTGCAGGTGAATTGCAATGAAGCCCTTTCAGACTGTGGAATTAAACTATAAAATCCTCTGCAGTTAAGTATTCTTCATATGAGAAATGACTTTGGTTTATAGAAAACTAAATACTTGACCTTGGACCACCAAGTTACCGTGCAATATAGGTTGTCCATCATGAACTGGATGTTGTTGGACCTATAAGTGATAAAAGTTAGCTTTAATGCAGTACTTCATGTGTATGTGGCATATATTGGATTGGACTTGAGCAGTCTCCTCTGATTCTTACTTTGGCTTGTTCGTTCTCTCTATCCATATATGTAATTTCATAGATGTTCAGCTATGTTAGCTATGTTCGGCTAAGTAAAGTAAAAGACAAAAAAGGTCCTAGTTTATAATTGAGCCTTTCACAATATGCGAGCACCACCTGAAGATTGATATGTTATACAACATTACAGTCTCCATTAATGGTGGCCCAGATGGATAGTGGTGGAGGGAAAGGCTCTCGGTGAGTAGAATTTCATAGAGTCCCACATTTATTTATCCTAAAAGGAGAAATTGTAATGGCAGTGATTAAGTGGTTTTATTTTAGAGTTCTGGAAAGAAAAAATTAGAGAATTAATTTTAAAGAAGTCTGGGGAAAGGTATGCTGATAAAATCCTTCAACAGGTACAGAGAATGAAGATCTTTGAGTTTCATGTGACTGTCACCCAAAGGAGCTCAGCAGAGGAGTATCTTTATAATCAGAGAAATACGATGACAATTTCTACTGATGTCTGTCTGTAATTTAATACAGTCACCTTTGCCTTTGTCTTTACCTAGTGAGTTGATGAGCAAAGTAGCACGCTCAGCAACATGGCTTCCACTCATCAAAGATGACCTGCCACAAGCGTCCTGCCCAGTAACAGCCAAGACTAACTCTGAGTTCTCTGTGCAACAGCATCCCCCAGGATGTCAGTCCACAAGATGGTAACAGACAGAATAGGCTGAACCTCTTGCGTTGTGAAAGGGGGTGTTCTTTGCTCTCAATGAGGTGTATACTTATTTTAAAAGTACATTTGTCTTCCATGCCCAAAATGCTTCTGCCAAAGCCACCACCTCCAATTTGAGAGCATGACCTATATATCTTCACAGTATATCCTAAAGCATTGATTCTGACTTAGGAACTCACTTTATAGCATATGAAGTTGGCAATGGACTTAAATTTATGGACCTCAATAGTCGTACCATGTTTCTCACTGTCCAGAAACTGTTGATGAGAAAGATGAACATTGGATGGCCTGACCTCATCGAGCTGGAATCATGTTCTCTATGATGATTTCTATGATTTATTCCGATGAACATATACTGCTGTCTTCCCAGTAAAGACTGTAGATTAAGATCAAGGCACAGAACTGAGTGTAAACTCTTCTCACTCTTATGGTCAATGATTCATAGGTAGAATTTGTGTTTCTTCCTCCTACAAGTTTAAGCTACTTAGTTAGAGGTCTTATTTTGACCTTTTGAAATCAAATGTGTGAACTAAGTGACTATTTAGAGTCACATTTTTATCGTAAAGCTATCTTTTGAAATTATTGCTGCCATCTCTTTGATTATAAATCATTTAAAACACTTCAACCACCAACAGTATGGAGCATGATTCTTATTTGTAACCAGAAACTAAATAGGTTTCTAAGTATATGTGGTTTTCATTAGAGAACTATAAATATTCATATATCGCATGAGACCAAACAGTTCAAGTTCATCCTATATGCAGAGAAATAGAAGTAGAGCAGGGACACGAAGAACATCTATTGTCTTGCTGTTCCTCTTGCACGATAACATTCCATGGCTTCAACTGCAGCTCACATGCAAGTAACTTGACATTGATGTGTAGCCTAGTGAGGACTCTCCTCTGCTCTCCCTTCATAGGTGAATTTCAAAGACTGAACTGGCAAATTTGAAAGAGTTGGGTCTATGCTAAAAGAGGCAGTCTAATCACATGGAATTAGAATCACACAATTAGAAAGAAATCACCACAGATAGTGGCCATACACACCTAGAGAATCAACAGGCGTTGTCTACCCAAGAGTGTCCAGTAACATTCTCCTGGTCTACACAGATGCTGAATCTGTCGCATAGTTCACAGTACTCACATTCTCTGCTAACACACATTGTCCTTCAGAGCTTTAGTGTAGTGCATGCTGTCTCTGTTTAAACTGTTAGAAATAAATGTTTTCCACTCCCAGCCCTGGGTCTTGAACCCAGGTCCACAGGTCTAATAACCTGCACTTTAGTTGTCTGAGCCACAGAGGGGGAACTGAAATCATCTTTTTTTTTTTTTTTTTGCAATCAATTGCATAGGCTTTCTTTCTTTTTCTCATTCCATTCCTTAACTTGCTTTAAACTTATTGCTCTGATATTTCTTTTCTGAATGACAGGGCAAGTACGTAATTTTAAAAAACACCAGCTAGTAAGGAGAAATGTGCTTTGGACTCAGGCACAAAATGCTTGAAAGTGAAAAAAATAATTTAAAGCATAAGAGCTTCTCAATCAATTTGATAAAAAATTTAAGTTAATTAAAAGAATTCTCTATTTTTCCCTAGAAGGCGACACTGATCTTTATTATTAATGCATACCAGTGTTCCATTGCTGTGCATAATGATGGCCTGTAACATGAGGAGCAGTTTCATCTGGAGCCTAATTTGTTATTAAATCTTTTCTAGTATTCTTAAAGTGTGGCCTCTGCCACTGCTTCCCTCCCACTCCTGGGTAAGTTCTGAACTCTGAGAGAATGACTCCCATTCTGCCTCAACATGATAATTAATTTGCAAGACTGTTTTCAGCTTTAAATTAGTTCCCCAACCTTCCAAAAATCATTGATAGGATTTCACTTTGCTTTCATTTTTTCTTCATGTTCTATTAGTAGAGATTACTGTCAAAACATAATACATATGCAGCCTTCCCTTCCATAGGAGCAACCTTAGCATAGAGAGCAAACAGAAAGGTGATTAAAGTGTGTCACCTTTTAATTAAAATATTGGCTTTTGAGAAGATTAAAATATTGCCAATTAAGAATATTCATTCATTCCTGCATTCATTCATGTGAAAATATATATACAGAGAGAGAGAGAGAGCATTTCCGATATTAATTCAAACAACATAGACTCTTAATAGTGAGGGAAAAAAAGGCAAATCAAAGAGTACAGAAGAGATGGGGGAGGAGTGGGGAGAATCGGGTAAAGGGGATAAATTGTAAAGTGAAAGAAAAAGAGGAAATAATGGTAAACCTATTGTGCTATATACAGATGTAAATTTACTGTTATGTATACCTCGAAACAAGTTAATGTTAAAATGCAATATTCCTTCAACAAAATAAGTTAAAGAATAGTTCTCTCAACAAAGAAGAGAAGGAGAATGGAATGAAATGAACTATATGGATGAATTAACCAACAAACTCTTGCTTAAGGTTGATAATGCAATGATAATTCACTTTGCCTGAGTCAGTTCCTAAAGTAAGCGTCTAAGTGAAAACTGTACTCAAAGTGATTCCTTGTATGATTTAGAGCTTTAAAAAAGTTTGATAAAAGAGCTTAATAAAAACTTCACAATGATTCTCTGACACAAAATGCAAGAGTAAAGGACAGGCAGAATAGGACAACCCATCAACTCTGCTCCATGAGATCACTCAGGGACCCAGGTTCTTATGCTCTTGTCATTCCTGTGTATGATCAGAACAGGATAAGAAGACATGGGAAAAATCACATTCTATTGAAACAAGTGATATGTATTTAGTTCCATCACTCCCAATTATCTATCACTGACGAGAAATTAGTCTCCTGACCACGTTGAGCTATAAGATATGCTAGGAAATACAACCTCTAGCTGACTAGTCAAGGTCACCCTAAGGGGATAGTGGGATAATTAGAAAAAAAATCTTAGACCGTTGGCTTTTGGATCTCTGAAAAACAGTTTTGAGAGAAAATTTATCTTCTACCCTGGGCTCCCTTCATAGTCAACCACACACTCCCATCTCAAAATATGTTTACCTTGATTCAGGAAGGACAGTTGAAATCTTACTCATTTACTGTAACCAGTTCAAAGACCCAGACTTATGAATGACGTGGATTCTTCTTCATCAAGTCCAGCTGTGGTTCCTTGCAGTTCAACAATCTTTACACTAATACACAAGTTACCTGTCCAGTGTCACAAGGTATAAAAGAGCATTACACCCTCAATTAAAACTTCCATTGGTAAAAGGGAGAACATAGAAAACACTACTGAGGTCAGTGATACCTATATTCATTAAATCCTTTAGGTAAAGCTAACAAATACCCCTACTTGGCAGAAAAGTCCCTTACTATGGCCATGATTCTTCTATCTAAGGTGAACTCTCCTATCCAGGATGCCCTAAAAGTCCAACTTTACCATATGAGAGGTAGTTTTTTTTTCCCTTTATCTTTAGAGATGAAAACCAAAGAGAATGAGGGAAAGTATCCAATTCTTGTGGTTACATAGTTTTGTACTATTACAGATACAGGACAAGCATGGCTTGAAGAATTGAAAAATCACAAGCATGTATAAACTTGGCTTGTAGTCTCTTTGTCAAGACAACTCCTTCTGACTTAGGAGACATTTGTTCTTACTTCCAGTCAATGCCATGTGTAACTAATCATGCATGAAAGCTCTCCCTTCCAGATATAAATTTGAAGCCTGTTCATTTGATTTTATTATCTGCTTTCAGTTCTTGGTCTCTCATTTCTTTAATGGTGACTCTCTGAGGTCCTCTGAAGAAGCAACTTTGGTGAAAAGGTACCATCATTTGATCTTTATTCAGGCTGATTTGCATTTTCTGACTGACACATTTTAGTGAGAAATACTCAAAGAAATCTAGATCCGTATTGCTTACTCTTTTGGTTTCAGATGAGGTGAGCTCTTTCATCTTAATGACCCTCAAATCTGATTTTCATTTGGTTTAAATTTAAGGCATTCTTTAACCTTCAATTTCATTCCATTCCTCCTGAATACAGGGTAATTCTTATTCAAGCTTCGTCTCTTACCATTTTGCTAGAAACAGCAAGGAGTGGTCAATATGTATATATATATACACACATATAGAGAGTAAGTAGAATGCATATACAGTAATGTGTATGCTATGTAGATAATGCATGTGATGTAATGGTAACATGCAGTATACAGCAGATTGCATATCACGTGTTTGTTTGCTTATCTGCTTATTTATTTATAAAAGAGAAAGGGGGAGAATACAAACAACACAGCAAAGTGTGCTTCATAGAATTTACATAAGTTAAACCAATATTCCTTTTATGATTTGTATTCTGAATTGTCACTGAACTGTATTCTCTATCTGGACCCTTGGCCAGTCCTGAAATCAAATTTATTTTTCTGAAATATCATAAAACATCTTTAGTTTCCTGTCTAAAAGTAAGAATTAGGACCATGGTGTCTCCAAAATCTTTGCCCACTCTGGATCCTGTTTTTCAGTATCATTCATGTCATAGTTGACTCTTCTTTTCCTGAGTCAGTGGTGCAACCTTGTCTTGTAGAACTTGGAGATTTAGTGATTTTTTCAATAGTAACTCCTACTCTCCATTTGAAAATTTAAGGATGCTTTCCTTTAACTTCTTTTCCAGTGAATATTAAGAACCTAGCAGTGACCTGTGTCATTTATATCTCTCCCCCAATGAAGTTTAAATTTTTTAGACATAATCTGTTACTGGCTTCTGACAAGTGCATAAGATCTTATTAAGATACAAACTATAATTATGATCCTACTACTAATTTCATATTTTACTAATTTCAAGGTATTATATTATGCTATGTACTGTGCATCTCTCAAAATTTCTTGTAACATTTCAGAGTTTAATAAATGAACAATAATCTCACAGAAAATTCATAATCATATGATTGATCCTTCCCTTTCCATACACTTCTTGTTTCCTTTTATACCTTTCTCAAGCATTTTTCTTTTCTTTTTTAATCCTAGGTATCCAATTTTTCTCTTTGGCATTGTTCACTTTCTGCCAGAAAATGTTTGCATCTTTTGCAACACAGTTCTGCTGCTGGTTAATTCACTTAGTTTTCTTTTATTTTAAAATGTCCCTTTTTTGTTCTTAATGCTGAAGAATATTTTCACTGAGTATATATTCCTTCACTGGAATATCGGTGTATATATTATGCCTGTGTGTATATATATATATATATATATATATATATATATATATGTATGTAATGTATATTACATATATTATATTATGTATGTGGCTATTTTCTTTTAGAGTTTTAAGGCATTGTTCCACTTTTCTGGCTTTCATAATTTCTGATAAAAAAAACAGTAATAATCTGAATACATTTCCGTACAAATGAGTTGTTTAAGATTTTCTCATTCTCTTTGGTTTTGAGCAGTTTTATGCTAGTGTTTATGAGCATTCTATCATTGCTGAATTTGCTAAATCTACCATTGCAGGGCTTCAGAAATTTTTGATCATTATTTTTCCAAATATTTTTTCTGTCTCATTCTGCTTCTTTTTTACTTCTGAGACTCCAACTGCTTGTTTATTAGAGCTTTTACATTGCTCCATATGCGTCAACAGCTCTGTTATTTTGTTTAAATCTTTATTCTCTCTATTCTTATTAGAATATTTTGATTGACACATCCTCACATTTATTGATTTTCTCTTGTCATCTATGCTTTTCTAAGCCCATTCTGCTCCCATGATTTTCTTTATTTATTTCAGATACTAACCTTCTATTGGTAGAATTTCTCTGCTGAGATTTACTCTTTACTCCTAATTAGGGCATTTTCTTTTGCTTCATGGAGCAGTCATAGTCATAAGTACTGCTTTAAAACACTTGTCTAAAAATTAAAATATTAGGTCTTCTCAAGATTATTTTCTCTTCTCCCCAAAACGGGTATCATTCCTCTTGGGATATGAAAATTTTTTGACTCTTATTCTAGTCATTTTGAATGACTGCTGTAAGAGCCTGAATTTTGTTATGTTGGTTCAAAGTATACGAAGGGTATTATTTTGTTTAAATGTTACATTTCAGAGAACTGAGCTAAAACTGTAAACTCTGTCTCTGCTGTGCTTGATGATATGTTATCAGCTTGTTTTTTGAGCTTTGCTGCACTGGTTGAGGTACATTTATGCATGCATGATTCAGGAGTCTTTCAAATATTTGGGAAGAGCTAATTCATGTAATTTAGGTCTTTCCGTCTATCTCCTCACTTTCCAGGTTCTGTAGTTGACCTAAATTTAATTCTGTGTTTCTTTCAGTTCAGTAATGCTACTGACTTTTATCTAGTTTCTCCTTCTTGATGTGGCCTGAAGACTAGAACCTTTCCCTGAAAAATAATCTACGAAAATGGAGCAACCATTCAGATCTGTATTAATCAGTATTCTCCAGAGAAACAGAAACAATGGTTTCTCCAAAGAAACATATGAGAAAATGTACAAACAACTATATGTGTGTGTGCATGTCTGTGCATACAATACATATATGGGAGAAAGAGAGTGTATGTGTTGTATGTGTGTACACATATATATGTATGAGGTACTGGCTCACATGGGTACAGAAGCTGAGTTGTTCCATGAATTGCAGTCTAGAAGCCTACAAACCTGAGATGCAAGTGAAACGGTGGTGGAATTCCAGTGCAAAAGACTTGAAACCCAGGAAAGTCAATTCCTGTCCGAGGGCGGGAGAAGACTGAAGTTCCAGCTCAGGCAGGTAGGCAGAAAGAAAAAGGGGTAAAATCTTCCTTTCTCTGCCTTTTATTATATTCAGATCCTCAACGTATTTGATGATGTGCGACCACATTGGACAAGGCAATCTTTTTACTGAGTCCACTGATTCAAATGATCATCTCATCTGGAAACACTCTCAGAGAACAAATCTAGAAATAATGTTTAATATGGACTTTCCATTGTTCAGTAAGTTGACACTTTATATTAACTATCACAAGAAGATGGTTAATACTCTGTCTTTCTAAGTGTCAATTCTTGTCCATTATCTGCCTCTGTTATTCACTTTCCAGTGCCTTTGGTAATTGCTTTTTATATTTTTCCAGAGCTTATGGTTGTTTTCCCTTAGCAGTTTTGTCATTGTCACAATATCCTATTGCTAGAAGCAATCATTACCTGCCCGCCCTCATTGCTTGCCTGTAAAACAATGACTGCATGGCTGACGCTGGCATCAAAATTACATAATCTTCCCACATATCATTCCCACATTTTACATTGCATTTCATTTCTTCATTGTGAAATGCATTTGTGAGTCCTTTTTATGCATCAGACATCTGGAACAAGCCCAGGATCATTCTTGCCCTGTTAGAACTAACAACCTAGCACGAAGACTTCCAAATGTGCTTTGTTATTATTATCATAGACTTTGCTTATACAGAGTCTGCTCTTCTATATTTAACTTTTTCAATATACTTTTCTACTTATCCTCAAGTTCTGTTACACCACACTCTGTAGAGTTATATTTGTTACATTCTTTGTCTTCTTGAGGAAACTAAAGAAACAGCATCAGAGTTTGAGTGCTTTTCCTCAGTGGTCAGTCCAATGTTGGTATAATGCAATGCTTAGTAAATGGTCTATTGCTGTTAACTTTCCCATTTCTTGAATCATAAGCCATCATCATTATTTATGGAATGTGAAAGTTGCCGAAGAAGCACATGATTATGTTAAGAACTCTATGATTTCCACCCAAATTTGAAAGGTAGATTTTGCAATAACTTTGAAATCATTCTGATGTCATTATGCATTGAAAATAGTTTCACTGAATTCTTTTCATGCTCATCTGAATCATCAGTGTATCAAGTATGGACTCATCAGAATTCCAGAGAGGCTTTCATTTTTAATTAGCTTGTTAGGTTCTATATGTCCTGTTGTTCTTTGAAATGCTTTTGCAGTAACTTTCGTGTTCTTTCCACACAGGAGTAAATCAAGAGAACCCAAAGGTCATAGAAACATCTTCTCTTTATTTTGGCTATTTGCGTTCATCAGCTTATCTGTCCTCCCATCTGCCAGCCAAGAATGGCCTCAGCAGTCAGTGGAGCAATGGGAGATCTCCAGGTCAAACCGACTGGTTCCAATCCAGAAGGGGACCAGAGACCATTTTTGATACTTGAAACCATAAGTCTTTACTTAGAATTTATTGCATATGCATTAGTGCCTTTCTCTTAAAAAAATGAAAGAGACACATATGTGCATGTTCAGATAAAAGCAAGATCACTGTCAGCCATCCTGTGGGACTCTATCTCCTGAACCACAAATCAAAACACTGACGAAGGTTTCCGTGCCACTGCTGAGTGTGAAAGGATGCATGTGAAGTATAGGTTACATAGTGAAATGTCAGAATTTCAGGAGAGCATGGGTGATGAACAGAGCTGAGTAATAACTAGAATCAGAACTGCCCCCAAAAACCCAAAGCATCTGCCTTTACAGGTGATTCATTTTCTTGCAGAATTTGTGACCTCTATCATGTTCACTATCAGGATTTTGAGCTTCTTAATAAGAATTCTGCATCTTATTTGGGATACTTCATTGTGCATTCCTGGGAGCACACAGGCAGAGATGACAGTAGTGTGTGCCATTTTGGCCAAAGCAACAGTGAGCTTCTATCCTTTCTGTCAGTGCCCATACCGCATCAGTTGCCAAATAGTTTTACAATATTCTCTCTCCACACTTGTCTCTCTCTGTTATAAATGACACTAAGTATTTGCTTGAGCAATGCCTTGGCATCCTACTAAGGTGGAAAAACCCACGAAAAGAACAGAAATCAAGAAAGGAAATCAAATATTTGGTTGAGGAAAAAGAGAAACTATTCTTTAAAAGGTGAGTGCTCTATTTAAGAGCACAGATTTTTCCTAAAAGAAATGAAAGACACTGCAGAGCAGAGGTCAGGTCACATATTTTAGCTCACCTATTTGATAACCTTCTTGTATATTTTAAAGGGAGGTGATATATTTTATGCATGTATATGTTCAAGTTATATTATATATGTATCTAATATACTCTAGAGCATACAATATGCAAAATAAATATATGTATATTATACATATGACATAGATGTATTAACATATATATACTTTTTGTGTGTACAGATTTCCAAATAGATACATGCATTTGCATAAAATATAGAAAAATCAGATTGCATTGGTTTTCAATATATGTGATCTTGTCTACCTCTTACAGTGTATGCCATTCTTTCTAGGGAAAACTGCTCCAGAGTGAAACACTCATCATTGCTTTATAAATATGTGGCATATATCAATAACCAAAGCAAAACTAGAAGGTCTATTTCTGCTATACTTTTCTGCTAATCTGTGCTATTGTGACTTGACTCAGTGAGGTTATGTACCATTTATCCTGAGTGCTGGATTGCACACTGAGATGTGGAGGAGCAGAGAGTGGTGAGGAATAGGCAGTGAATGAGAAGAGGAACTAGAGTAGAAGGCAAGCAGTGGCAGCTTCATATCAATGTCATGAAAACGAACAGACAAGTTAGATATGGAAGATGGAATGACAAGCAGTTACTAGCTTTAGAATCAGACAGAGCTGTGTTTGCACTCATTTTGTCTCCCCAGTAGGGAGACGCTTCTATTCTTAAGTTGGAACAGACTGCATCAAATATTTCTCATTCTTGACTATCCTGAATTCATTCCCTCAACACATTCTGTAAGGTACAGACGTAAGAGAAGTTATCAGATGAGATCTTCCATAGTGACATGTCTGACTATGATCATTCTCTCTGCCTTCCTCCTACTGTGATAGCAGAGATGTGTTTTCTCCTTCTGGAGACAGGTCTTCCCAAGTGAGCACCAATTTCTGTCCCCACCATCTTCTCAGGACAGGAAACGTTGGTGTGATTCTCCTCTCTTCATTGATACTCACCACGATGCTAACAACATTGATAAACTGATGGGCATCCTATTTTGATCACCTGTTGCATCTCAAGCCTTAAGGGTTATGTCAAATATTTGCCTTAGTATCTTAGTTT
The DNA here is from genome assembly GCA_004363575.1 of Solenodon paradoxus. Classification (NCBI taxonomy): domain Eukaryota; kingdom Metazoa; phylum Chordata; class Mammalia; order Eulipotyphla; family Solenodontidae; genus Solenodon; species Solenodon paradoxus. The sequence continues at coordinate 163,980 of RJWH01001067.1, forward strand.
AGATAAAATGCCTGTTATCTAGTAGTTGTCACAAATGTAACAGAACCAAATACTTGACTTCTCTTCTTGATTTGTGTTCTTCTCTGGGGTTTCACTATATTAATTATTGCATAGCTATTTTCAGGAAAATACTTCAGTCATTCTCAAATAGCAGCACACTTAAAAAATAACTATAGCTACCCCCAGACAGGTTCAGATTGGTCTATTTTCCCTGTAACAATTAGAGACTAAACCTACATTTTGCTGGAAAAAAGTAAATGTGACTTTTACCACAATCTTGTAAAATAATACTCAATACTTTTTTAAAAATTTTAATGATAAAAGGCATGCAGAAATACATGAAAAATATGAATGCTTGTGTATTATCTCTGCAGCATCATAAAATACTAAAAAATCACACTTATTATAGCCTCTCTTCAAAATGTAAAGTTTTTCTCTTCCCATGGGCATTAGCTTCATTCTGATTTTGGATTTTAATGATTCCTTTGCATTCTCCTAAACTTTCGCTACAAATTAATATATTAGCAAATAATGTGTAGCCATTTTCATATGTGGAAGGAATGAAAATAGTGTTTTATGTAACATCAGGCAATTTGCTTTCTCGTTTGTTTCACCACTTTGCAACCATATTACTACTTGTGAGTCTCCTTCACTTTCATGGATGAAAGTATCCTATTCTGGGACCACAGCTACAACTCTTTTCCATGTTTGTGATGCTAGAAGTGATATGGTTTTCCATTTTATGATTTTATATGCATTGTTTCTCCAAATATTGTTTTTCATGTCTCCTACTACATAGATGCAAGAGTTTCTCTAGGTCTTAAACTGAGGGATGAAATTGCTAGGTGATGCTATTCAGGCATTTTCAACATCACTAAATAGTATTATCCCATCATTTTTCAAATAATTCAAATCAATTTAAATGGCCAACAATGGGTAAGAATTCATTTTCTCCACATCCTTGTCTACCCTTGGTATTGTCAGTCTTTTTAATGTTTTACAACTTGCTGAGTAAACACAGATCTTTTATGGTTTTTATTTTATTACCATGATGATTTTGATTGAGTGTATTTTTATGTATTTAGCACACATCCATGATTCCCTCTTTGCGAACTGCTTGTTCCATTTGTATATAAGGGCTTTTGTTTTCCTCTTTAGAATATTGCTTTTCCCAAAGATCATTCTGAAAGAAAATCATTGAAATTATTTCTCTTCCATGATTAGAACTGAGATGATATCAGATGAACTTGGACTTGGTCACTAGATACTTTTTATTCTTTGAAATGATGAAAACAGAAGACTAAGCTCAGCACAGGACAAGAGCAGCCTGGGAATCTTATGAAGTCACAAGTTGGACATTGAGAACCTTTCTCTTCTGGCAAAAGTTGGACTGGAGGAGTCGCCTTGGCTGTGGCGGTCTTCTGGTCTGGAGGGCAGCCTGATAGACCATGCAGAGTGCCTGAGATGTGTCCAGGGAATGTGCTTGAAGGGATTGAGTCCAACCCTTCCTTTGACTTACATCGTTGATTATCGGATGAGGCTGCTGTACAGACCTCCTGGCTCTTCCAAGCAGATGTGCGCAGGTGGCCTACAATCTCAAGTGATCCTCTATAAATAAATTTTATTAGGGGATTAAGTGATCAATTGTCAGTCTTAAAAGGAGTAGATTGGACCCCTGAGCCTGACCATGTGAAGAGCTGAGGGATGCTCATGGCATTTCTTTCTTCATGGAAGCTTTCTTTTCTCCATCGATCTGTCTCTGTTCCTCTAGGGATTTCTGAATTTTCTTTTTTCACAAAATACACAGTCCATGGCAATGTAATATATGGGATTATATAAGACATAATAAAGCATTCAAGTTTTCCTCCCTCACCAGATAGAAAACAGATGTGTGTCTGAAGCAGCTCAGAAAGTGAAGGTGTAAGAAAGAAAAAACATTCTGTGGCCAAGAAAATGAAAGAGCTATATTTTCAAAGGTCATGATGTGCCTATGAGCTCAGCCCCACACCTGGGTGAGATCATTTGTCAACTTTAAAGGAAGGAAAAGTGAGTGATCCAGTTGAGTGTACATTATCTGAGTATGATATTTGTGATCATATCTATATAAATTAGTAATAATCATGAAGGAAAATCCCTTCAATAGAGTGAAGTTTCATTTTACCGAGTACAGTTAGGATGACTGAGCTCTCTTCTGTGGATTTTCTAGGTCACATTACAATGGGAAATTGAATTGATTTATTTAAGTCTAAATTTCCTACTGTGTAACATGCGGATGTGGCTACCTTGTTTGAATCCAAGTAATAGCCTTAGAACAAAATAAGAAAAAGATTAATTTTATAGCATTGTTTTAGTAATGTGTCATTACTAAGAACCAGGCTGTTTTCTTGCCTTTCCCATGGAAATAGGACCAATAAAGAAGTGAGATTCAAAGTAAACTCTATGAATAATCTTATATCTGTTAATGTGCTTTGTGTTGACGGTCCTCTTAGTACAGTGAAGTCTCATGATCAAAGCAGGCAAGAGTATTAAAGTATATTGAGAAAATAGCCTACAATCAGTTATATGACTTACGGTATTAATTCTGAGAGTGGCAGGAAAGAAAGAAGGGAGAGGGAGAGAGAGACAGAGAGAGAGAAAGAGAGACAGAGATAAGAGACAGAGACAGACAGAGAGACAGAGAGACAGAGAGAGAGAGAGAGACAGAGAGAGAGACAGAGAGAGAGAGAGAGAGAATGAATTCCGTTTAGACTTTGTCAATCTAGCAAACATAAACTGTCCTGCAAATCGCCATGCCATTTTGCTAGGTGTTCAGGTGTAGAACAGGACTTCCCAGCCTGGACGCCACTGATATTTTGAATGAGATAAACCTGTTTCCAGTTGCCCTGTGCATTGCAGGGTGTTTAACAATATTATTGTTTCTACCCACTAGACACCAGCAGAAACTCCTTCACCCCAGTAGTGACAACCAAAAATGTCTCCAGAATTTGCAAAAGAGAATCACCGATGGAGAGGCAAGCAGTGTGGAGGTTGTTCTCTAGGGGTGTGCAGGGTGGGACAGAAGGGTCATGTTTAGACTCACAACAAACTTCCACCTAAGTGCAGTTAGTACAAACAATGGGCAGTTTCATCTGATGCACATCATGGAAAGCTTTATGGGACACCAAAGCGTTTCGATTTCAGATTTTTATGTCATAATATGAATAACAATGGTGGCTTCTATGACAGGAGGCACAGTGGAGTACAGGAGTGAAGGAATCTTGGCTTCTTTTTAACTGTTTCATCTTGTAAGAAATTAGGCTTTGATGATATTGTACCTCCGATTTATCATAAATAAATGCATGAACAGCATAAAACGTATTACCCGTTAAAACTCAAGAGTACAAAGTATATTCCTAGAAAATAAAAAGCTTGACTCTAATTCTCTCATTTACTCAAGAAAATTTCCATGTTCTCACTATTTCATTGGTTCTTTCTCTGTTTTTGATCTAATCATTTTGGGGTTTGGTGTATTTGTCTAACCACTTATCCTTTTTATAAGTACACCAATTATTACTACACTGGATCATCCCTGTCCGCCTCTTCTTTTTCTCTTTAATCACTTTTATGTCTTACTTTATAATCTTTTTGCTTGTTTCTCTTAAACATGGCTTCCACGTAAGTGGCTCTATTTACAACCTTGGCTGTTCTATTTCTTGATGCTCTGACTATGCTTTACATTTCTGCGACCATTTTTATCTGAATTTTATGAGATAACCTGGGGTTTGTTGAAGGAAGAAATGTCATAAATTGATGAGAATAGAGAGAGGAGAAAGAAGAATCAAAGAGGAGGTCAAGGATGAAGACTGAAACGCCTCTAACCATGAGACCACAGACACGATGAGAGGCTGCGGGAGGAGCATGTAAAGAGGTCACTTGTGCTCCACTGAATTTGAGCCAAAACTATCATTTTTTCATGGAACTCTCCTGGGTGCAATTAAGTGAGCTTAGAGCATAAGGGAACATGTTGGAATCAAATCATTGTGCAGTGGGAAGGGAAAACACAGCAGAAGGTGACTGCATTAGTCTTTGCAGAGAAACAGCCAAAGGGCTATATGCAGATCTATAGCCTTTTGGTTTTGTTTCTGTATGTATAAATACAGATAGACAGGTAAATATATATATATATACGTGTGTATACATTTATATATATGAGAGAAAGAAGGATGGATGGGTAGATGGATGATACATGGATGATGAATGGATAGATAGATACAAATAGAGATATATAAATATATAGATATAGATTTATAGATAGAGATGTAGGTATAGAGATAGAGAAGCCGATACAGAGTTAGAGATAGATAGAGATATGAGATAGAGACAGAGGGAGGATATTGCTTACGGAGACTGAGAAGTCCACTGTCTAGTAGCTGGAAGTTGGAGCCCAAGAGAGTTGATGGATTAGTTCCGGTCTCCATTTGTGTGTAGGCAGGAGAAGACTGATACACAGCACACAGTCAGTCAGACAAAGACAAAGAATTCTTTCGTAATCAATATTTTGTTCTATTTAGACCCACTCACCCTGAGCCTACCTATTCAAATATTAATCTCATCCAGAAACACCCTCAGAGGCATACCTAAAATCATATTTAGCCACTATTTGGGCACTTTTGACCCAGACAAGTTGACATAAAAGGAGCCAGTCAGAGTGGCCTTGTGGACCATTAATCCAACCTGGCATGAGGACTGTCTCTCCACAGCATGGAGGACTGCCACCAGCTGTGTTCCTGTTCAGTGAGCACCTGAGAACTTGACTGGAACCAACTGCAGGCATTTTCTAAACCCCAACATTAGCACCCATGCGTTATAATTTATGGAGAGTGTATCTACTTTATAAATCTGCATTTCAAAGAGCGGAAAAGGGAAGAATCACCATTAAAAGTATTATTTTAATGAGGGTTCAAGGAAAATTCAAATAATCTAAGGCAGAAGAAGTCACATATTATTGACGAATGCTTAAGTTCACCCCAAAACTGAAGTGGAAAAGTGTGTGTGTGTGTGTGTGTGTGTGTGTGTGTGTGTGTGTGTGTGTGTCATGCGGGTGTGTGTATCAAGTAAGGACTTAATGCTCGCCAACTTTAGTATTGTATACCTTACTCTGGATTTAACCCCCAAATTCCAAAATGGAAACCTGTTTTCATTCTCTACCCTTAAATAGCCCATTTACACTAAGTCAGGGATCACCAGATAATTAGCTGCAAAAGCATTAAAAATATCACATTTAAAGTTGTAAACACACATTAAGAAATCAGAAGTATATATACACATATCTTAAAATAGTTGAAGCAATCACCCTTCCTTGCTTCAGAAAAAAGTAGGTGAATGCTAAAACAAATCACAAAAATCTAGTATACAAACTGCAGGTGTTTAAATTACTTTATTAATCAGGCTTCTCAAAGATAAATAGTAAAAATTCAGAGCCGGGTTTAAATATGGTATCTACAAAACCTGGTACAGCTGGTGGTTAGGTACAGCGATTAGGTCAATCGCCTCCACAGGACACAGGCCGCATGCCCGTGGGTTTGAGTACCAGGTTCAGGGGGAAGCAACCAGTGTGAACAATTAAGCAAAAATGAAATAAAGATGCTTCCTCCTCCTCTCTCCTACTACCTGCCTGCCTACTTGCCTTCATTCCTGTCTGCACATTTCCTTTAAAAAAGGTCAACAAAACTACATCATATTGTATTTTATTATGCTCCATCATAATTAAGTAAATCATCCTGACTCTCTGTGAGAGCTGAGAGTTTAGTTGCTCCAGAAGGGCTTGCAGCAGAGCGGTGTTTGCACATTACAGGTGTGGCCAGAGAGACACCTATAGTAACTTGGGGTGTGGGAATAGCTGAAGCAGTCTTACTGGCTGAGCTCACTGAGTCTTCTGAGTAATTGCCATGTGCCAGTTTTAGCCATACTCATGCATTCACATAATCTGCAAATCAAAACAATTATAGGAATCAACCATGTGTTTTGCTACCATTTTGCAGATAAGGAAACTGAGACACAAAGAGTTAAATGTGAAGCCCAAAGCATGCAGGTAAAAGGTGATAGTGCAGGTATTCAAACACAGATGCCTGATTCAGAGCTCACTTTCTTCATCGCTTATCTATACTCCACTATTCATGTCTTAGGACAGAGGCTGGAAGCTTGGTATTCTAACCACACAGAGCAGAAATCTCTTTGTCTTCAACATTTCAGACACTAGCAACAGAACATTCCCAAATTAGAGTCTTGGTTAAGTAGGAGGAGAAATCAATAAAGAGTCAGAAAAGGAATCTTGAGAGAAGTAAGTAGAGAAGTAGAGAGAGAGGAAGAAATCTTGGACATTTTGTCTCTCAAGCAGTCTTAGTTTTATGATTTCTCAGGTGCTGTGTCCACAATTCAAGGGTATTTTCAATGAAAACTCACAGCAACCCAATGGCATCAATTTTATGAACCCTGTTAGTGATGAGGATATAAGTCATCAACAGTTCAGAGTCTTTCTCAAAGGGTCAAACTGAGGACATTCTTGAGCTCGAAGCCAAGACTTCTAAATCTGCCATTGAGCCTTTCTCCTAACCAACCAAAAAGTCTGAGCCAGACAAGATGTTACGTAGGTGCTCATGTTCCGGGAGAGTCATGGCCTGCCTGGTATACAGTGTGAGGAAATCACAAGAAGACGCAGGAGGCAAGGGCATGGCCTTTATTATACTCAGGACAGGGGGTCTGATGGTGGTGAATCGGACATATTTCCACCTCCCCGATGGTGATGGGTCGGGCATGTTTCTAGAAGCTACCACCGCACCAGTGGGCAGAGGGGCTCTTTAATAGGAAAGATCAGCAGAGGGAGATAAGTGTGAGGGCAGGAACAGCCAAGTGGACAATAACAAAGAACAGCCAAGTAGGACAGGGCAACAGAATTCCAGGGCAGGACATGTTGGGAGCAATCAGTATGGGCAGAGGCAGCTGTCATTCCAGAAAGTTTTACCTGTTACTTTCAAATCCGTGCTCGGCATTGGCCTGTTGCCACGCCCACTTTTAAGTTTGGGCCTGGGTCATGTGCTCACACAACCTACTCAAGTCAATGAGACAGAAGGATAAGGGTGAATGAATTCAGAGTATAGCTAATAACCCGATGATAAATTCGGACATTTATGAAGGCCGCTCATGGAGATTTGAGACTAAAACCCGGTTGCCTTCAGATCATACCATATTTGTCACTCTCCCCTTTCTCTATGAGCCTCCAGAGAAGAACTCATGCTGGGCAAGATCTCTACTTGCTCTGAGACAGAGCCGAGATCTGTGCACGTCAGACGCCAGTCTCCTCTGCCCAGAAAGGTCATTGTTCTGAACTATTCAGACAACGAGCTAAGTGGTGCCTTGGTCATCTCTGATTGGGATTCACGGTTCCGTGCTGCTCTTTGGATCCATCACAGGCACAAACTTTGATCCACATGGACAGTTTAACTTTAAAGTATGCTTTTCTTTCTGGTAATGTCCATCAGCAAAGTCTGAACAGTGCTCACTGGGTAGTGGCCTGGAGCAGGATCAGTAGACTGTGGTGTCTCCAAACTTCTGGGTTACCTGGGACAGGGAGCTCCTAGGATATGGGATTTTAGTGCTATACCTAGGAAAATCCTGGGGGGAAATGACGTGAGTTGATCACCTTAATGGTCTATAAGAAAGAAGAACACAGCATAAGGCAAGGGCCACCGGTGAATGTGAATGCAAAAACACATATGCAGACTGAATTATTCTGAACTCATCTCATGATGCACTGCTAGAATGTGAATAAATGACAGACTCAAGTGTTGTCTCTCGTATTCAACTTTCCAAACTCTGAACACATACTTTCAAAACAAGCCCTACAAGTACTCTGCCAAAGCTTTTATCATCCCAGAGTGTACTAGGAACTACAACGAAGCAGTTGAAAACAAACGTGGCCACAAAATTCATTACAACCAGGGGTTCAGATCCATCTGGTCTAAAGTCTTTGATTGATCAGGACATGGAGGCCGAGGAAGGAGGAAACCTCACCCCAAACCAATCTTCCAGACCTAGAGTTGTCAAGGTGCTGGGATGAGGTGTGGTTTTATCAAAGGAGGCAGGATGCCCCCATTTTGGGTAATTCAGTACTTTTTCCAAGTACTGCGGACACAGTTGGACACAATGCAGTTGCTTTCTGTAATGAGACTCTGTTTTGTTTGTCTGCATTGGCAAAGTTACCCTGAGAAGACTGTAGAATCTCTGCAACTCTGGCAGGAGGCCTGCTGTCAGAGGGAGGGTGGCAGGCAGGAGCTGCTGGGTGTCAGCCTGCCTGAGTGCCTTCAGGTGTCCCTGACATCCTAAACACATCCCTAGGAGAGCTGACATCTTCTGGAAGGGCTGCCAACAATTTCCCTCACAAATATGGACGTTGAGCCTTTCTGAAGTAGCTTAACAATTTCTGCTTTAGCAAGTACAGCCCACTGCTGTGAAGATACCCACCGTGCCTTGAGAGAGAAGCAGAGAGATCAGCCAAAGAAGAAAATGTTTGAGGAAAGCCTCATTCTGGGGGTGAAGTCACCCAACCAGCAATCCCAACTGGAAATCAAGATGGGAAAAAGCAGGCAGTCGCGCGTGCGTGTGTGTGTGTGTGCGTGTGTTTGTGTGTGTGTGCACGCATGCCCATGTGTATGTGACTCCATACTCAACCTACAGTGATTTTTTTTTTTAAATAATAATTCCCTTGATTTAGGAAGGGAAATCTACATGGAAGGAGCTTGTCAACATGAAATCATTACTGATTCTAATTTATTTCAGAATGTGGAAAGTATTGAGGGTAGGGAGGCAACCCGGTCAATAATCTGCAATATCTGTGCCCAGTTAATGACCTTTTACCTATGAACTTGAGCAGGCTTGGTGGGTACAATATATTTCCAGTGTCCCAGCCGGTCAGGCCTAATTGATATCATTAGAGCCCCAGTCCCCAGGCACGTGGCCTTGGAGATGACGGTATTACCCAGAAAGCTGCTTTTGATTTATTTTTGCTTTTCTTCTTCATTCTTTATCTCTTTTCTTTCTTCCTTTCTCAAGTTCTGCTCAAAGGCCAAACTTGTGAAAGTTAAAAACCCACAATCCAACTGCGGGGTTGGAACATTCTGGCTTGCAAATCTGTTTCTAAAGTCAGGACATCTAACGAGACGCCCTTGGCATGTCTAACAGGTAGTGACTGAGTCTTTTTTTAAAAAACGGGGCAGTCGATGTGTAAGACACACTCAAACATTTCAGTCACTTCTCAGATGTTTCTTGTATCCTTTGGAAGAAAAGTGTCTTCTTGCTCCAGCTGCAGCAAGAAACTTGAGGCTTTTAAATGATCTTATAAAACTTTTCTCTGTTCACGTTCAAGTTCTGTGTCCCCTTAGCTCTGATACAAGTTTTCATCCTTAAGTCTTAAGCTCACAATGGAACTTTTATAGGGATCAGACTCTAGTAAAATGTCTTTAGGTTTGCCTTCTTTTTCATTTGTGCTAAGAAAAGCCAATAAATATGTTCAAATTGATTGTGGTAAGGAAACTTATGTGTTTTAGATTATTTCGAATCTCTCCATCTGTCAAGAAGAGAGATTCTGAAAGCCATCAGCCAGAAACCATGCATTTCAGTTCGTTCTGGCAGTAACCACTGTTCAAGTGTGCCATACAGTAGTACAGATTCAATTAGTGTAATCAGAGCCACCAATCCAATTGCATTAAACTATGAAAAGCATCATTCTTGGATGTTTCATTCACATGAAAACAATACTATTCATGAAATTGCATCCTTGATATTTTTTGTTGGTAACTTCATATATTTATAGAGCACAGGTCAGATTATAGAACATTGTCATAAGCTTTTAACTGGCGTTCAAAATCATGTAAACTACACAGAGAATTCCTGTGTTATAGTTGTGGAGTCTGAAAATTAAACAGGCAAAATACTATGTAAAGGTCACACAGTTGGTTTAGCATAGGGTCTAGTGATCATTTCCTATAATTTCTAATTCAATGCTATGCCAATGACCCATGACCCATAGCAATCTGCTGGAGATGAATGGTGTGACTTGCAAAGCTTTGCAAAGTTTGCATTACTGGATCAACCTCTTTCCCCCAGGTTCTAAATCATTTCATGTTCTGCTTAATCAAACTTCTGATGTCAAGTTGTAATTGCTTCTTACCTATTTTTTTTCTAAGTCTTCTTTTTGCCTGGAATGTTCTTCTTAGTGTATTGACATTTGTGCTATGGAAGAAAATAAGTTACATTTTCAAATTAGTAAACATTATTCTTTATTGTAGCTTATCTCAGTGTCTTGAATGTGCTAATGAGTTTTGTGAGTCTACAAGAAACAGGCCAAGATCATGCAGCCTACTAGGAATTCCACCATCTGAACCTCTGGATTCTCAACCTTGGGTCATGTCATTAATATCCCACCAACTCTCTGCTCTCTGTAGCAGACATTCATTGATTTCCATTGAAATGTTACAGAGTTGTTTGGTAGTAAGGAAGTCATACTTTGTAAAGGAATCAAGAGTTTACAAGAGTGTATAAGGATCAGGTGGTGGTAAAGGACTTGAACTCCAGTGGACGGTGTGGTCTGAATGTAGACTGAGATGCAGTTACAATATCCTAAAATGAATATAGCATTGTGAACAAAAGAAATAATTAATATTGCTATTTTCAAAAGAGTGTATAAGGAAATAGAATCTCTCCCTGGAGTCTATGTACAGCAGATAATTGAAAGTGAGAACCTTCTGAAGGAGAGACGACTTCAGAACTTATCTCTAAACCAGCAGCAATCACCAGCTCTAAATTTGCAAATGGATTGTTCCACATAAAATATTACAATCTACGTGATCAAAATAGAAATAGATACACACACATAAACATGCCACTATAGCCATTACTTGGGGATTTTTTTTTTTTCTTTCTGACATATATTTTAAAGAACATTCATCCCTCCTAAATCTTATAAATTGGCAGAGTCTAGACATTGGTGAATTTCAAAGAGAGGAAATAAACAGGGAAATTAACTGATACAGAAGGAGACCTCAGGGAAGACAATGTTCCTCACACTTTTGAATTCTTTGGACTGCAGCAAGGACAGAACTTAGCCTATGCTATACCTTTACGTAAATTAGAAAAGGCCGCATCTCCTGGGTAGAAACTACCCCATAGCAAAGGTAGCCCTTCTTCCAGGAAAGTCAAACTCTCCTCAGGACTGATGGCTTAGCAGGCAAGACTCAGGCTAGATCCTAGCCCTGTCCTCTCATCTGGGTATCCTCCTCCAGCCCACTCCTGCACAGGGAGCAGTGAGTGTGGATAATTCACCCTTCCCCTTCTTGATTTTGCCTCCATTGAAATATGACATGTCATACTTGATCAGAGAACACAGCACCATTAGGGACCATTACCACCTAATACATTTTTATGGGCAAGGAATGTTCTTCTATAGACTTCCCACAGGAGTGCAGATCATATAACTATAAATTTCCCAGGGAACTTTCCATGTCTTTGCTACACCCGTGCTCCATCTCTCCACCCCATCCATCCCATTCTTTAGTCAGCAGGCTTTGCTCCATCATACCTGTCTTTGGGCATGTGCACTCTGACCTCCACTAGCCTGCACACATGTAACATACAAAGAGTTCCCCGGTCATGCTCAACAACAAATAAATCCCAGAGGCAGCATCAAATTACAACAGCTTTATTTCCATCATCATTCTCTCCCCTGTTTATCCTCCCTCTCCAACAGAAAAGAAACTGTATGTTGTTGGGAAAGCAGATGAATGGGTTCATTTGCACGATCAGCCTGTTTCTTTGGGACACCAAAGGGCAAAAGTGCAAAGAAAACTCTTTTCTAGGTCAGGGTGGAGCACATTCATTATTTGCTTTAAAACGTTGTGTTGAGAATTAATCAAAATAAAACAAAGGGTTTCCATTCTCTTGGGGAAAAGAGAGAGCCTGAGAGAGACTAAATCTTGGCTTGGATGCACTGCAAGACAGTCCACACTGCAGCTCACTTTCCTAATCTGCAAAAGGGGATTGACAGCACTGCCTGCTGGCCATGCTGTGGGGAGGACGAACCCAAGGTCCCTTCAGAGGCCACTGAGTTCCTCTCACTGCTCTGTCCTGTCTCCACCCTTGACTTTCCTCGTCTTGGGACATCTCTTTCCTTTTCTTCTTCTCTCTCCCTTTTCTTTCTCTTCCATCTTCTCCAAAGAAAGTTGTACCATTTTTTCCACCTTGTTCTTCAGAGGATTTTCTTTTGCAGGGTGATGTCACAGCCTTCTCCCTTCTGTGAATTGAACCATTTTGATCAAGACAAAACCACCATAGGATCCCAGAAAAGGTCACCAGGATCCGCCTTATGTAGAACCAGACCTACAAAGAGACCGCCCTTCGGGAAGAACTTTTGAATTGAAAAGAATGTTTCTATTCATGACCACATCTTTCTAACTTTAACAAGGGGAAGTTAAAAGACTGGCTCCTGAACTCCAGGAGCATCAAACTTTACATATTTTGCTTCCCTATAACCCTAGAATTGTGAACTATTCTTGGAAAAAGGCTTTCATGGCCATTTCCAGAGAGATACCCTGTGAGTGATTAAGGACCTGACCCAGCTGTAAAGCAAGGGACACATCTTTTGGGGGTGATTTTCCTCCAGAGGGTATTGTACCTCGGTCAGTAAGAAGCCATTTATGTCTAATAGCTTTATTCTGATTTAAGAGATTGGTTTCTAGCTCTCCACTGCGATTTCCAACTGAAATTCTTTGGGGGCCACCTTACAAGTGAACAGATTCAGTGTTTTTTCATGGTATTGTATATATCTATCGATATAGATAGATATACACATATATATGCAGATAAATATTTCTCTGCTTGTGATTATATATACAGATATACATATATGTGCTTTATGTATACATATCCCTCATTGAGTAGCTGAACATTATTATTATTTTTTTCTGCAGGAGGACTGCGATTGTGTGGGTTGAACTGGGAGGGAATACTCATCACATCCCACTTTTCCCTCCCTCCTGGGTTTTTCTTTCTGCCCCAGCCCCTTCCTCCTTCTTAGTCCCACCAGGTACTCCGAATTGTGGTGCGCCCCTCTGACAAAGCCATAGCAAAGCATCACTATCTTTGCAAGAACCAACCCCTTTCTGTGAATTCATATGCCGCTCCAGTGAAACTGTTCAATTCCAACTGCTTTACTCAAAAGCAGTTTATTCAAAAGCATTTATAAAGCAAACGCCGAAATCCCTAATGTCAGCTGGTCACACATATGCGCTGGGAGACACATCGGCAGCTCGTGCAGACCTGACTGTAAGCGCACGGCAGCCATATTTTACTGGACTCAACATACAATCATTAGCGCCTGTTACAGGAGGGGACCAAGACATCACTACCTTGCCACAAGTAACTGGAATTGGTAAGTCCAATATTTCAAGACACAGAGCTCAAAGGAACATCCCTGCCCTAAGTTAATGTGATGTGGCTGTCACGATTATATTCGCCAACACTCAAATACCAACCAATGGATTTTAGTCTTCTGTAACAGGAAGAGTCTTCCTTGGATTTCCTGCCAGGAGAGAAGCTAGCAAGTAGTCTATCTCAAATTCAAATCATTTCCTTCCTGTGTTCTCAGGTCTGCCTTTCTCTTTCTAGTTTAATTTAGGTGTTTGTTTTTGAATGCATAGTCAAATGCACTCATCTGTGGAAATAAGCCACCTTCTTCCTTCTTTTGCGTAGAGGTCCATTAGTCCATCCTGTCTGGACACAAACGTTAATCCTCTAACATGTCCACTCTGATGCAGGCATTCTCCCTTATGTTTTAGTTGAAGAAAACAGCCTTCAGAATAGGTGACATTTCCAAACGCAGAGAATGATTTAACAGGAGGCTTAATCCACAGTCTCTCCCCAAATATTCCCTTTGGGTTCACAATGTGGTTTTATAAAAACAATAATATGTTCAAACAATATAGACTTGGCAGACATGAACCCAATCCTGGAGTCCAAACAGCACAGTTTAAATGGACAGCTGTGGGAATTCTTTATACTGAGTCACTGAAAATCAGAAATGGGGCCCAGAGTAGGGGGAGGGGTGTGGACATTCAGAAATACTTTGACATTTGCAGTAGAAATGGCCACATACTCCCTTCAGGGTGCCTCTTAGTTGATCAGGTAAACGTGTCTCTTTTCATTCCTGATCTCAAAATAAGGAGCTCAATGCCTTTGCTTCATCTTACAGGGCCGATTAGCTGGCTAATGGACCATCTCTCTGTGGTTTCAGTTTTCTCATATTTCATTAAATACACAAGACTTCTGTGTTGCCAGTTGCTCTCCGAAGAACACTAGTTTAAGTATTTTCTTCAAAAACACAAATATATCTATGTCTCTATTTTCTAGAAATTGCATAGCCTCCTTGGTCTCTGAGTTACTGACCAGTGACTAGTTCAGAAGCTGTCTAATCTTTTGCCTCCAGTTCCTCCCAGATCTTCAGCTGGAAGCAAGCTCCATGTCAGGGGTCAGTGGAAAAGTGTCCCTGAAGCCACAGATCTCCTTAATCTCTAGCAACTGTTGCCTCTCGCCAAATGGTGCCCTCACTTCTCTTCAGAGCATCAGAATCCTGAGTGTTCAAGTCACCCCATATTTCATGGAATGTCTCCTTAAAGCAAGAGTCGGAGCAGGGTGAAGCGCTGGCTTTCTTTCTCTTCTTTTATAGTCCTTGACACGAAGGGAGCTTGTTATTAGTATTTTGCACCCAGGGAATTGGAATATTTTGAAAAGTTGTTAGAAAATTGATTTAAACGAAAATGTCAAGACCAAGCAAAAAACAGTGTGTGCTGTGTATATGCAGGTGTCTGTGTGTGTGAGATGACTTATCAGCAGGTTTTTATGGAGCATATATTATTTTGGCCAAGCATACTGGTAAAAAGCATGTGCTTATCAAATGTATGAGACATGGCCCTTGATTTCCAGGACTTTAGAATTAGTTTATCGTTCAGAATTCCACCTGCAACAGGCTGCTTCTCCTGGTTGCAAGTTAGTGAGTTAAATATCACCTAAAAGTAGGAAAACTTAATTTCTTCAGAGACGAAAACAAAGCAACAACAGTCTGTGGCTAGGTCTTACCAGATGACTCACTGCTCTCTCAAGGCAAAGAGGAATAGACCCAGTGTTGGTTCTTTTTGGTTTTCGTTTCAAATTATTAATATAGTAAGTAAAATTTTAGGCTTCTTGCAGGCATCAAAAGTGAGGATTCTAATCATACCCTCCCATTGAGGACCCACATGTACTCCATGCAGTTGTAAAAGAAGGAAAATTCTCTCTCTCTCTCTCTCTCTCTCTCTCTCTCTCTCTCTCTCTCTCTCTCTCTCTCTCTCTCTCTCTCTCTCTCTCTCTCTCTCTCTCTCTCTCTCTCTCTCTCTCTCTCTCTCTCTGTCTCTCTCTCTCTCTCTCTCTCTCTGTCTCTCTCTGTCTCTCTCTCTCTCTCTCTCTCTCTCCATATATGTACATCTTTATGGTGTTATATATCTTAGTATTATGCATAATTCTTATAATTATATAGAATTCAGTATTATATATAATCACAAAGATAATACAGGTTGGTAGGAAATTTGAAAGCTGGAAGCCTAAGAAGAAAGCTATTAAATCATCTAGCCTTTTCATTACCTATTGATAATCAAACTGTAAACCAAATGATCCTCAAAAGTAGTCGCTAACAGCCAGGCTGTCACGCTCCTGGTGAACGTAAACATTACACAGAAAGTCAGCAAGAATTAGTGAAGTGATGAAACCTGCCAAACGCAAAGCCCTCTGTCACCAGGTCTGAGTACAGGACAAAGACCAGGACACCAGTCTCACCAGCGATGCTGCGTCCCGGCTGCTGTCCATGGCAGCTGAGTCCTGCCTTGTCTCTTCTCCCTCCTAATAAAGTACATTAATACCCAATCCCCAAGAGCCCTAAAGAGCACACTCAAGATCACGATCAACCTCTCACTCCCTTACGTCTTCCCCAAACCACCCAGCAGAAGCTCCAGTCCTGTAGCTGGTCCAACCCAACACCCTCCTGCCTAGAAACACTTTGTGTGCCTCAGATTAATAAACCCAACTTTGGCTCTCCCTGTGGCCTGGGCTAAGGAACTAAAAGAAATGCAATGAATCTAACTTTCTTGAACAAAATAAGGATTTTAAAGTCCACTTTTGCATTTAAATTCTCATTTTTCATCTTTACAAAGTGATTTTTAATGTCTGTTTAGTAGTCTAAGGATGTGATTTCCTTTTAAAATACACAAAATTTAGGAAAGCACCAAAGTTTTACGCTTAATCACTTACAAATATCCCACAAAAAATGTTCCCAATTTTATTGTAATGTATTGACATATTAATATTGTAAGTTTAAGGTGCAGAGCATGATGTTTCGATACAGATGTCTCTTGTTGAAGGATTACCATACAAGGTTAGTGAACACGTCTCTTCCCTCACATAATCAATTTTTAAGTGTGTGTTGATAATATTTAAGATCTACTCTCTTAAGTCTATAATATAGCGTTGTGAATAATGTTCATCATGCTTTACGTCCAGTCCTCAGAATTATTCATCATGTAGCTGGAAGTTTGTCTCCTTTGACCAGTCTCTTTCAATTTCATCCATCATCCAGGCCCTGGTAACCACCATTCTACTCTGTTTCTACAAGATGATGTTTTGAAGATTCCTTATATGTGAGAATACACAGTATCATAAGTTTTTATCGTTTTCATTCATGCAACAAGTCTGCAAGTTAAGTTATATAGCATTTTGCTCATTTTGAAGATGAGGGGATTGCAATTCAGTGAAACATACAAAACAGAGGTAACTGACAAGGCGAGGCCTTCATTCTGGGTAACTTGCTACATTTATGCCACGTGCTCTCATTCTTCAGGGTGCAGCATGCCTTTTTGTGCATAGCAGTATGCATCAAAATCTATTTTTAATTATCATAATATCACCAATGGCTATATCTATACTTCACAAATACATTGGATTGAAAATTCCTGAGCCGTGGTTTATGATTATAGGGATGGCCGCTCCTTTACTGCGTTAGATAAACAGAGCAGATCTTGAGAGCACAGACTTGGACTCTGGGCAACCTGGGTTAGAATTCAAGCACCTCCACTTTGATGTTTGCCTGGTCTTTGCCATTGTAATTCATGAGCTGTGCCTCCCTTTCTTTCATAAAAAGGGAATACTGGTGTTTTTCAGATGTTGATACAGCAATTAACAACATTTACGCAGATACTAAGATGGTGCCTGGTGCTCAGTGGTAGCGCTGGCTGGCAGTTAATTGTTATTTTTCTCTCTCTCATTTCAAACAAGCAATCAGAACCTACGCTCTTTGCACACTTACCAAGTGCTATCAGTGCATAGATTCACCCCAATCTTTCAAAAGATCTGAGCCCATTGGCGATATTAAGTAAGATGGTCTTAAAAGAGAGAGAAGGGGGAATTCTTAGGAGGGTTTTAGGAAGATAAAAAAAATAGTGAGCAGTTCTTCTCCTAGGTAGGCAGAGAACTTCTGCACTTAGGAATCATAAATGCATGACTAGAAGAATAAAGGAGGGTAAAAAAGATGTTATTCAAAGTCCTCAGAATCTTTGCATCATCATGGACAGTAGGGAGAGCCAATCATCTCTGAGGTTAAATTTTCCACCAACTTAGAGCAAAAGGACTCTAAATTATATTTAATTTGACTTAAAAGGCAGTTTAAAAACCACCTTTTCCACATTGGAGACTTTGTTTTAATAAGGTATACTTGCTATAAGCTAGAAATTAAGACTTTTCGGCCACGAATCCCTTTTTTAAGAACATTCATATTGTCTCATATATAACAAGCCCTACGGTCTAGTGATTCAAACACTGAAACTTGAATTATGCATCCCTCACAAGTTGTCGATTTTTTCCATGACCTTTAGTGAATGACTCAGCTGCTCCTCCACCCACAGACAGAATATAAATGCCCACTTGCCACAGGTCAAGAGGCGTATTGTTTTGGGGACCTTAAATCCTATACTGGTCCCAAATGGAATTGCCTAAAATAGGGACTCTGAGATGAATCTCAAGTTCTGTCACTGTGGGGATAGTATAGAAAGGCACACATGAATCTGGATAGAGAAAAGTAACTATCAGCGAATAGCTTCACAGGCTCCAGTTGTGCTCTAGAACTTGCTGGAAAATTCATAGGTACAAACAGTGTTACTTCCAATTTCAGCCTTTTTTTAAACCAATGAATTTTAAACATAGAAGAACTATTGCTAAATATCACCTAATCCCTGCACTACTTTCAATGTCATATTAAAAGAAATACATGAGAAATATGAGCCTTGGGGAATAATATCAGAATAACACCTATGCATTTGCCAAAAAACTAATGGAGATACACCCATCAAATACAGTTCAGAAAACGAAAGAAGATGGAGTGTTATGTGTACCATGTAGAATTGACCTCCACTTAAACAAAGCAGGGAGTCAGGGTTTTATATTTGTTACTCTCTGTCAAACATCCTTTGTGGGATTTTGACATAATCTATTAAAGGGAAAGTCAAGGAAAAGCTTATAAAAATAGGTTCATTTAAATTAATAGGGACACGCTGTCCCCTTGTGAGGTTACAATTAGCCTGGTTAACGGTGCAATTTACAAGTGTCTGGGGCAAACTAAAGCTTATGAAAAACAAGAACAGTTCATCCTAAAGGGCCTAATTTGGCTTTTTGTTTTTGTTTTTCCTTCTTTTTGCTTTTTCCTTCATCCAGGTCTCAGCCTGGATCCTTGGCCTATACATGTCCTGCAGCTTAGCCACTGAGCGACCCAGGAGCTCTGAGACTAATTTTGGATAAAGTTTGATTAACTCTTAGATAGTACTTATGGATTTCCAAGTGCTCCATATTTTCTTTATCATTCTGAAATCCATAAAAACTCTCAACCCCAAAAGTTGTAAGAGTTTTATTTTATTTTTCCTGCAAAACTGAAACTGTGCCCTCTGGTAGCATAGCAGTTAGGTCAACACCCTTCAGCCAGTGCCATCCACCTACATCCCAAAGACCAGGGTTTGTGTCCCAGGGTCAGAGGAGCAACCAATGTGAACAACTAAATAAAATAAATAAAATGCTTCTTCCTCTCCTGCATGATGCCTGAGCAAACCTTCCATCTTGGTGTCTTCATAGTGAAAGACGACTAACACAAAATGTCCCAAGTACATGCTTCTTTCTATCACTCACACACAGGACTAACTAGGTTTCTCTGGCTTCCGTTTTCAAAATCTGGACAACTCATCTGACTGGTCCAGCAGTGTTGACCCTAGTGGAAGGTCTTGAATGAGTTCATTTTGACTGGGGCATGGAGACCAGGGTCATAGCACACGAATACGGTTGTTGGTTCCTACAGACATAAGAGAGGCAGAGAATGTGTTTACCAAACCTGGAGACCTGGGGAGACATCTTGGAAAGTATCTACTAGAATTATCTTGTTAAATTATTTGTTTCTTTGGACTGGGAGATACCATACTGGGCAAATGATATAAAACATAGTTGCTCTTCTGCCAAATCCTTACTGTAAATATTAGATAGATATGATACTGGGAGAGTTATATTAAAAATACACTTTCTCTTGTCAAATACTTACTGTGCCTCTAAATCACTTTGTTGTTCAATGTTGGCATTGACAACAGATTTTGGTGACAGAGACACCTGGATATCAATCTGGTTCTGTTATTTTGACCTGTGTATTTTTAACCCTGCTCTCTAAACCCTTCTAGTTCCAGTTTTCTCATCTGTAGATGAAGAAAATAATGACAAACATACAGAATTATGTTTTCATGAAATAAGAAATTGCAAATAAAAAATTCAGCATAATATCTGGCAGCAAGTAGGTGTACAGTATATAGCGATTATTCCAATATTGTTTATTTGATGCATTGTTATAATAAGCTATTGCACCTAACACATTATTATCCTTGGACTCATATTGATATTTCCGTAGTCAACCTGTTGGGTTCACATTTTATAGTAAGACATTCTGATGAGATCAAGCTAATTCCGTTTCCTATCTACAGGGTCACCCGTACAGATTCTCCATAAAACAAGAAAATGTATTATGAGACCGAAGAGTAACCTTGGCATGTAAACACAGAGTGTCATTCACATTTTCTGGTTAAATGTTGCCAGAAAAGACAAAAGCAGATTGTCAAAATTCAGCTAAAAATCAGAAACTCCAATTCACTGTTTTTACTTGCTGGCATTTTCACAAAGGAGCAGCAATGACCCTTTACCAGATGAACTCAACCCAGGACATGGGGGAGAGATATCCAATAAGTGTTTTTTTAAAGGGAAAATATCTTTTTCACTTGATATACTTTTGAGCTATCACCCCAAAAAGAAAAGAAAGCAAGAAAGAAGAGTGAACTCAGGGAAAATACAGAGGTGACCAGTCTTTCTGTTTGTTTTGCACTGTAGGACGCAATGCCAGGACAAAGCATCAGGTCTCAGGGAATTTTCTAGTTACAATGGATGATGCATTCAGTCGGCCGTGATGACGGATTGTTGGTATTAGTGGTCTTGAGTGTGATTAATAAGGTTGCTCTTCTCTGACAGAGTGGGAATGGCACACTACAACTGAATGGAGGCAATCCTACTAAAATCTGTTAGGGATGCTCCTTAGGGGCGTAAAATGGTACAAAGGAAGTACCAGGAGTGGAAGCGTCAGTTCACCAGCTGTAGTCATTCATATAGATCAAAGGAGATGCCAAGGTCCCATTAAACAGAAGGGCTTTTTGCTTCTTAGTCGGTCTTCTGAACAATGAACAAGCCTGAATTTCTTCTCTCTTTCCGCAGAGGTGTATGTCTATTCAGCTGCATCACGCAGACACACACACACACACACACACACACACACACACACACACACATATTCATGTGTACCATTGCTTATATGGATAAAAGAAAAACATAAAATGATAATATATTTTCTGAGTGCCTTTTTGTTTTAAAGTTTGTCAAGGGTCAGATTTGAAACGAAGAGTTGGGGGAGGGAAGGTCAATCTTTGGTCTATTAACAGATGTGTTTAACATTGAGAATCTAGAGAGTCAGGATTTTAAATGACAAAATGAAAATATATTCTTTTATGACAGTATGTCTCTCATCACCATTAAAATACAATAAAACTGTACAATGGAAAAGAGGAAACATTTGAAAAGTTGGGTGAGGCTGTGTCATTTATTAAGAGTTAGTACCTGAGAGTTATGTTACTGGTTAAGCAAGTGTCAGGAAACCTAAAGGGTAAAATATACCTTCGTCCATCTCTTGGAGCTTCAGGTAATGGAATGTGTGTTTTCTAAATCAAAGACAACTGTTTTAATAATAGCCTGTCCAGAAGGGCTGACAGAACAGAGTTCCTTTTCTAGTGGAAAAGCAGCAGAACTTGTAAACTGCTATTACTGATCAGTTGCTCTATATGATCAGCCTGAATTTTAGAAAGCTATTTGAGAATATTAATTCTGTCTCAACATAATAGCTTCTTGAGAGTGGTGGAGTCTTGCAAAACAAAACCTTTAGTGACAACATTATCCCTCACAATGAGAATCTGTAGGGTACTAGTCGACGTTCTATTTATTTTAGGTAAATATCTTTGTCTACAGTAAATGCAACCCCGTTGATCCAAACTTTTAATTCTAAACACACAAGGTGAAATCATTTCCCTTCATTAATGGTTCTTATTTTACTATGTATAATAATCTCTTTTGTTGTACTTAGGATGATTTAACCATGGAAGCAATTTATACCTTTATGAGACTTAACAGTTTGCAAAAGACTCTGTTGTGTGATTTCATTTGAATATCAAAACTTTTTGAAATTTGTTGGGCTCTTCCCATGTATTTTCCCTTTTTTTCCCAAAGGGTCTTTCAAGTTTGGGAGAAATAATGGAGAAATTAAAAATATCCTTATGTCCAGCAGATGAAGAGACTGTCTAATATTTGTGAGTTTCTCACTATTTGAGTAAATGATGGGACAAGTATGATTTTAATTCCATTTTTACCTTTTAACTGATTACACATCTTATAGATGAAGTTCATATTTCACTTAAGTGTTAGAGATGTGATGCTTACCTGGGTGGGGGTAATACTCATTTTCTCTCAGATCTGGAGTATGATTAATAAAGTTGGACTACACATGATTCATTTGTTTATGCATTTGTGTATAAATACAATTAAAAGCCTCAATTATTTTCAGCTTCAACCCTTTTTTGAATAATATCAAATCATTCCTATAGGAGAACAGCATGCTTTTATTAAATATGTGTTTCTAAATGCATATTTGAATTCCAAAAATCTGTCCCTGTAGCATATTCCAGCACGTGTTCAATTAGCATGAGCTTTTAGTTCAAAATAGTTGACATACTTAACCTTTCAATTGATAAAAATTTAAAAATTTACTTTGCCATTTTAAATAAGTGAAATTTGAATCAACACTTGTTTCTATAAAACAGTAACTACCCATCACACAGCAATTATCAGTCAGGGTCTATATTTATAAATTCAGTCTCTTGATTTTCATGTGATCCCTCGATGCTGATGCACTTTTATGCCACAGTTATCATGAAAGGAACTCACTCGTATTAAACTGTGGGGAAGCGTTCCTCCGAGGTTTAGTGTAGATAGATGAGGAAGCTAGAAAGTGGCTTTTGAAGGCAAGGGCATGGTGTGAGTGTGGCAGTAAGGGACTTAGTGTGAGTTCCAAGGTGGTCATCACGCTCACTTCAGTTTAGGTAGGTCATCTAGGCACTTTGAATTTCGATGTTGCTCATCTGTAAATAAGGCAGAGATAATGCAAGAGGCCATTTATGGAAAAATGAAGAAAACAATAAAGCACACTCTCTGCATGACTTAGTCTCCAGCTACCTCACTCATATAGGCAGAACCCCCATAGTGCACCAGGGCACCTGCTGGAACAGGAAAACAAGGACGAAGAATAGCTTGACAACTGCATGCCCTCTGCAGCCTTGTGCACAATACCCCGCACCACGACCCTTCTTGGTAGTGTTCTTCTGACTTCACCTACTGTGTTCTGTCTTACATGTCAGGTAACCAGGCCTTCTGTCAATAACAATAACAGCATATCTGTCTTATTGTTAGAGGAAATAAGCATCGTATTTTGACATGGGTCAATTTCCAGTAAATGGCATCTATTAACTTATTAACTTTTTAAGTTAACATTGTGTCATGAATCTATAATATGTGTGTGTGAGTGTGTGTGAGTATGTGTGTGTGTGTGTGGTGAGAGTGTGTGAGTGTTGTGTGAGTGTGTGTGTGTGTGTGTGTGTACACTAAAGTTTGGTCTGGTATATTTCACCACTGAATATTTGGTGTTTATTGAATGGAGCTAACACTTCATATGCATATATTACATAAAGGCTGACAAAACCATCCCTTAGCCGACTCAAAAGACTATATAACGGACTATCTCCTACAGATACATTTTTATCGATTATTGTTCAATCACCTTCATTAAGTCCAACAAGTAGTAAAACTAATTATTATTTTTATTGATTTTATTTTTACCAAGAGGTTATTGTTGTTGAATCAAAAATTCTATTAATTATGCAGGGTTGTATTTCCTGGGTAGCAGTTGTTTGTTGGATTCCTTAGCTCTGTTTCATCATTAAGATGCTAACAACTACGCTGAACATGGAAGGCTCTTTTTGTACGTGCTGTTTTTATGAGACTAGAAAGAAAGAACTTCACAACTGCTTGGAAACAACTATGACAATCCTGTGTAGATAGTGACTTTCCACCCTACTGGCAACCTAGTGCCCAAACTGTGCTGGCTAGGCTAGTACGGTTTCAAGGTCAGAAGTAAAAGCCTTGACATTGTCATTCCTTAAGCCTATGTCATTGCTTTAACCAAGTCAGTCAGTTTTCAGGAAAAACCAGAATGAGTTCACAGTAATTCATTTCAAATTTCATGTGTAACTACATGGAACACCGAGGAGTCGATTCCTTTGTAAGAGTGACCATTGGTTTTCCACTTTGCACACTCAAGCCTGGTTAAGCTTTGACTTCCAATGGTAACAGTACTCTCTCCAAAGTCTCACTGGGAAGGAATGTTGATAACCAACAATATATTGCTTTATTTCTAGACTGGTGGTCTCCATTTTTGAAGCTCTCCCAATAGTTCATTTTGCTCAAAGAGAAGAGATCACTTTTGATCTTCTCTGAGAGGATCAGGTCATCTCACAATTTAAACTAGCTCTCTTCGTTTTTCGTTCTTGATATTATCCAGCATCAGGAATTTTCAACACAAGGAAATTGTAATTAACACTGACTAGGAAAAAAAACAAACACCTGTCAAAATGGACATGAATCATTCTGGAAGGATAAGCTAGGGTGAGACTTGGACCAGAAGAAATTGAATTAAAAAGGGGGAGGAGGAGGCTTTTAATGATGTACACTTAGATTAAGACAAAGACTTACAGGAAAAGAGAGAGGAAATTCTTGTTTTCATGAACTGCAGATAGAGTTTACCAGGAGAGAGTATTACTGTTAAACTTTCTGGTTATGATCATAGGTTGTCAAACAACCCTTATGGAGTAATCTGTTAGTCAAATGAGCAACCAAAGACATTTTGAAAAGTCTGATATTGCACAAACTTCCCTTAAAAAAGGCTGGTGTTGAACTGTAAAGATTGTACATAGAGTGATTGATTACTTAAGTATTTCTGTCTAGAGAATACATATTGACAACTGTCAGACTTAGATTTTTTAATCATCTTGTGCCTTACACTACTAATTTTAAGTATATACATTTGTTTACAGACACTTTATAAAAGAAGAGAAGCAAATATAAATCCCTCTCCCAGGCAAGGGACCAGGTGGGTGATATCACTTGGGTCAGTGTTAAGAGAGGGTGAAGGCATAGTGAGGTTAATGTGTTGGGCATAACCCAGAGGTTTATGCTGAAATTAGCTGAAATGGGCTGACAGTTTAGTGAGCCACCAAGTTTAATATCCCAGAAGAGGGCAAAGGAATTTTTGACACAGAGACCAGAGAAGGGAATATCAGAAACAAAGAGTTGAGGGGGCGCTGAAGATCAAAGGAAATATGATGAGACAAGTTGATTCAAGAGTAAAGAAGGTAGAAGGGTAAAGAAGGAGAATATGGCTCCAAAGTCATTCATAGGCCCATCTCTGATATACCTGGTTTATTTGAGTGAAAAAAATAAACCAAAAGGGTTGATTTAAGTCAAATGGGATATTCTGTTTCAAGGAATCACTTAACTCAAACAGTTCTTTAAATGTTGATATAAGGATTCACTGAAGTGTTTTTTTTTTGTTTTGCTTTTTCTTGCTCCTGAAATACTCTTGTTTTCCCAAGGAATCTGCGAAGTGCCTTATGGCTCTAGGTGATTTAGTTTTCCTAGCGATAAAGTACAATTTGTCAGCTCAGACACTGAATCTTAGTGGAGGTGCTGGGACCAGACTCAATATGACATCTTATTAAGGTGACAGAGGCCACTAGACAAAAGA
Source organism: Solenodon paradoxus (assembly GCA_004363575.1). NCBI lineage: Eukaryota > Metazoa > Chordata > Mammalia > Eulipotyphla > Solenodontidae > Solenodon > Solenodon paradoxus. Next base: position 189,559 of record RJWH01001067.1, read on the forward strand.
AAACTGGAAGAACATTAATTTTTCTCAATGTTGTAAAAAACTATATCCCACCTCATTGTCACATGGTGAATTTTCTGAAATGAAATCAAAGAAAATTATGTCTTTTCCTTATTTTGAGGATTCATGTGTCGTCATTGCTTTACTATGCAATCAAATGCTAAATCTTGAGCAGTACAAAAGACATTGTCCACTATGAGGAATACTTTGCTCTTGGGGGAGTCTATTTTTAGTGCTCTTGGAGTGCATATGAATTTCCAGGATAAGAATAACTAATATTTATTGAGATTTTACTCTAAATTTTGACCTAGCTCATACTCAGGTTTTGGCATCGATCACGACATTCAATTGTGAGAACACTTCTCTATGTTGGTTTTTATCGTCATTTGGCAGATTTGATACATAAAATGATTATCTAAGCTTATATAGCTAGAAACTACAATGTCACGGTGCTTTTCTTTATCCCAAGAACTACTATCAAGAACTACATTTTGCCTTTATTGTTATGTTTATTTTTAAGAGCAGTTTTTGGTTTACAAAAAGGGAGCAGAAATTACAGAAAGCATCATATGCATTGGTATTATAATGATTCTGACTCCTCAAGGGATGCACATTAGAACAGAGTGGATTTTATGAACAGTATTAAATGCAAGCTGCCACTTGCTTATGAGGACTTTGATAAATAGACACATCAGTCAGAGACAGATCAAAGTCCAACTCTTTGAAAGGCCATGCCCAGACAAACAGGTGGCATTGATACCACACCTCTGAGGGGTAACCTGAAATAATGAACTGAAATAAGCTAAACAGAGATACTTTGGACTCCATACTCAAGTCAGTTTCCAAAGACTTCTCCACGTTTGGCAACTACCTCCTGCAGTTCTGCCTGGACAAGCAGCCCAGTCTCCCCAGGGAGCTGACACTATATGAAGAAAGTTCCAAACTCCTAAACCATCACTCTAGCTCTGATCTTTGGATTCTCATTCTAGTGGCTCATTACTGTCCCCTTGCTCTGTCAGTTGAGTTTCCAGCTTATGATACTGTAATACGGATTATCCACAATAAATTACATGCTGATCATGCTGCATTGCTTTGAGTCTTGAGTGGAACCTTTCCACTCTCGTGGGAGTTAGCACATTGAGATCTTAGCTGCATTTTACAGTGTCCCTGTGCACTACTCCCTTTCAACAGTTTCCACTGCTTGTAAGAAGTACGTTACCATGATAAACGTGTTCAATTCATGAAACAATTCCGACATAGCATTATCGAAGTCCAGAGTTGACATTAACATTTGCTTTTGTCTTAGATACATCTATGAGTTTTCACAAATGTATTATGACATGTGTCTAACATTGCAGTACCTATACATAATATTTTCATTGCCCTCAAAATAATCCTGTGATCCATCTGTTATCCGTCTATCCTCACTAACCCTCAGCAGTCACTGATCTAAGTATTATCTTCAGAGGTTTACCTTTTCTAGGATATCTTGCACTTTGAATTATATATGTACATGTTGTATAATATGCTTAAATATAATGTATAAATATATATATGCATACTATGTATTGTGTAATGCACAATATTGAGAAAATACCCTTTTCAGACTGTTACCTTAGTGAAGTACATTCAACATTCTTCATATATTTTCCTGATTTGATAGCACGTTTAATTTTAGTGCTGAATAATATTCCATTGTGTGAATATGATATAGTTTATTTATTCATTCACTTAAGGAAGGACATCTTGGTTGTTCCAAGTTTTGATAATTTATGAATTATAGAAGAACTGTTTTTATTTAGTTTATGATCTGCATTGTCAAGTAATTATCATACCTTAAGTCATGTGGACCTATATAGACATAAAAAGTATCACAATATTCTACTAAAAATCTATTAAATACCTAATTTAAAATTTTATATTACAAATTTCAGTATTTAAGATTTTCATCTAAAACACACAAAGTTGAACTAACTTGTGCAGAAAATTATTAATAAAATTATTTGACCAAATCTTCCATTTCCAAGAAATATATACAAGTTAAAGAAAATGGAAAAGTTTCTTTTGAAAATGAAGAAAAACCATGTTTAAAGTATTTACTATAGTAGTTAGAATAATATAAACAAGAAAATATTTATTTTATTTTAATCTTGAATATCTATATTATGGCTAAGAATCAGGAGGAGTCATCTCTTTTCCAAAGAAGATTCAGATTTTTAGATATTAATGGATATTTAGTTTTACAGATTTGGGAAAGAGGAGGAAATCTTAGGTAGAAGTAAAGGATATTATATATGTGTGTGTGAAATAATTTGTGTTTATAATGCCAGAATCATCTTGAAAGTCTTATTTTTGTGTGTATGTTGACTTTAATGTATTGGACATTTAGGCACCTCAGAAAACAGCACCTCTTGGAAGTAAGGATATAATCATGTTACTTAAAGATAAACTAGTGTGCAAGGTGAATACATGATTTGCTTTGAAAAAAAAATGCCTTTCAGATGATGCTGATTTTTATGATAATCAAAACCAAACCAAGCAAAGAAACAAAACAAAACAAAAATTCTCAGAGACACAGCAGAAGAGAAAGTGACTCTCATGATTTCTATAGTATGATGGTAGATTACTCACAAAATGTTTGGAAAACTTTCTTTATATAATCTACCTTCTTTAATAGAAATAGCTAGTTTCCATTGTTTTTCCAGATAATAAAAGAGCACTTGACACATATACCCCAAATACAGGCAGAAGGATAAAAACCTTCAACCAAGTTGCAATAATGTCAGGTACTTCAAATCAAAGAGATGAAATGCAGAGAGCAGTCAAATCAAGGTCACATGCAATTAGATTAAAATTTGAAGTAAAATCATCACCTTTTTTTTTTTTTTAAGTCCACTGCCTCTTTGCTGGAAAAATAATGCTTTCTGCTTTACTCTTCTTGGTGTTCTTTAGGCCTCAATAAGAGCTTGGCTTGACATAGACTCTCAATAATCAATGTATTGTTTCTATGTTAGCACAGTTTGGTGGGTATGTGGAGTGTGGTTCAAAGCCAAGTCTCAGAATCATGAAAACAGGGAAGAAGAAGTGTCTTTGAAGCCTTGCAGACACCCAGAAGCCTATCCTTCATGTTTCCTTCAAATTAGGAGTGTCATGTTCCGTCACAGAGCATTGGTTTGCAAAGTTATTGGTAGACAGTCAGTCTGTCCAAGTTACCTCAAAAATGAATAAATGATCAGTGAAAAAAAAAAAAGAAAAAGAAATCCCAATTATAGACTAATGGATAGTGTCTTTATTGTTCACTGCTTTCCAAATGCAGATCTTGGCTAAAGCTCGTGTGTACATACGATAATCATATGCCCGCACATAAATGACATCCAATTTCTAGTGTAAGCACTCACACAGTCGCCATTAGCAGAGAGAGCATCAGGGGAGGGAGGAAGCACAATGTAGTCACACTGGAGTGGATGGGGACCTTTGACCTTGTGTCCTATGGCTGTGTTATCCAGCTATCTCCATTTCTCCCTTTCTCTCTTATATTCACTGTCTCTGGGGATCAAGACCAATTCACAGAGTGGTACTGGCTTTGAGGGAAAAAAATCAATGACCTATTCTCTTGGTCAGAGCATGAAGTGTTGTGATGGCAGTCAGCACAGCTGGAGATGGAGAGGAAAATGAAATGAGAGGATGCAATATTAAGGGAGAGCGGATATAATTATGCTTGCAGAAAAGTATGTTCAATAAGCAGATTGCTGGGGAGTGGCAGCCACCAGCTTTTCATAAATATGAAATGGGAGTTGGGTTAAAAAAATGAGGACACTAGAGCTTTTTCTCTGAGTAAGGACGGCATGATAATAGAGGCTATTTCCATCTCCACTGCTACCTGCCATTTGTCAATCACCTAATTATTCTTGGTGGAGAAAGCCATACTAAAGGTCTCCCTTGTGCTGAAAACCTAGGTGAGGTTTCTGTTTGCTTTATCTTTGTATTTTGAAGCCAAACTGTTTTTAGGGAACTGAGGAAGAAAAAAAAAAGGAAGGACAGAAGGAAGGAAGAAAGGAGAGAAGGGGAGATGGAGGGAGAGAGGGAAAATCGATGGAAGGAAGGAAAAAAAGAGAAATGAAAGGGAAGGAGAAAGGAGAGAAGGAAAGGACAACCAGAAAGGAGAAAGGAAGGGAGCGATCAGAACAAGCTGTTTTTGTCTGTGAGGAAATGTGCATCTGGCTAACCCAAGCTTTGGGATCCCAGCCACTCCCCTTTCGTCATTACAGAAAGAGACCTGCCAAGATGAGAAATTACCACAGGAGGGGTTGGATATTAGGATTAATTGTCTTGAACCAGAGCAGTGGAACAGGTATGCAAGGCAGGGCGAGGTGGAGATAATGAGCAATCCTAACTGCTTTCTTTTTTTCTCTTTTTCTGCCTAAAGTAGAAATTTAAGTAACAGTATTAATATTTTCACCACGAAGTAACACACTTCAGAAATAGTAAGTAAGACAATATAAAGGCTTTTCAGTTTGCTAAGGATTTGCATTGAAGAGAGGTGCATTCTTAAGTAGTGTAAAATGTCTTTCCTCTTATTGTAAGCCAACTTTCCACCGTTTTTTCTCCTTTGTCCCTAAATAAATTGGTTTTGGAGAGGCATTTTGAATAGAAGTTCCCCTCTTCTTCTTTGATCATACATGTATCCATTCCTAAAAAGGAAGGAAAAGAAAAAGAAAAAGAAATTGATGTTGCTTTTTCATTTTTTTTATTGACCTCTAAGCTATTCTTTCACAAATTATGCTCCTTTCAATTATTTAAACCAACAGCTACATGAAATTACTCCGGACCAAGTAATACTTTAGAATCATTGATATTAAGGCTGAAAAGAGCTGATACGTTCATCTGTAAAATGCTACCCATGGATGATTGGGGATCTCTGAAAAGCAAAGGGGATAGGTAGTGTATGCATCTTGTTGACCTTTGCTTATGAAGAATTAAAACAAAATTCTATGTAGCCATTGCATTCATGTGTGTCTGCTCCCAGAAATTCCTTTGCCCTTTTCCCTGATTTTCCTCATGCAAAGTCAACAGTAAAGACTGAGATGATCGAGTCATTGTGTTAATTGCCTCAAATTATTTATTGGATGTTTCAGATTTAGATAATAGAAAGATTTTCATCTTGGTATAAATTATCAACAATGCTGTCCAATTTAATGTGTACATATCATTCCTTCTTGGAAGGTGAGTGGAAAATAAGTATTTATGGATGAACTCGTCACAGTCATATATTAGTTTCCTATTGCTGTTGTGAAAAATGGCCACAAATTTAGTGGCTTAAAACAAGTTTATTATCTTCCAGTTTTCAAGATCAGAAGTGTAAAAGGAGTGGGAAGCAGGATGTCCTTCTAGAGATTCCAGGAAAGAATTCATTCTTTGACTTTTCCAACCTCTCCAGGCTCCCTTATTCTTTAGCTTGTGACCACAAACCATTCTGATCTTGGCTTCCATCATGGTACCTCAATCTCTTTGACCTTGACCTTCTTGCATCTCTTTTGTGATGAAAGGGCCCCACCTAGATTATTCAAGATAATCTCTTCATCTAAGGAAATTTTATTCAAGCAGGTCTTCAAAATCCTTTTTTGCCATGCAACACATTCATGGGTTAGCATGTGGACGTCTTTGAGGGCAAAGACTATGTCTAGCACAGCATTCAGCATTTATTAATAAATGAATTAACTTATTTTAGCAAAGAAAAAGATTCTACTTTCCCTTCAAGAGCACTTACAATATGTTTGAGTTTGGTTGAGTTTTTTAAAAATAGGAATGTGACTTTCCAAAGGAATAACTTTCAGCACCTCAGAAGATATTTATTCAGTTCCTTTGCTGAGATCTCAGGATTGGGGCTGTGTCTTCTTTACTCCCCAAGTTTCTTTATGGATTCCCAGGGTTATGATTTTATACTATTACTTTGAAGCTTATTAATATTTTAAAGATAGTAAAAGAAAATGTAGTTTCATCTTATTCCAGGGATTCTCTAAGGAACTGGTTGCTTGTTGCTATTTTCAGTGTTCAGGATACTAAACATCATATGGTAAACTTGCATCCACTCTTCTCATTAATGCATTCATGATTAGATAGCAAGTGTCTAGGCTAAGTTTCCTCATGAAAATTTACCTAAAGTGCCATTGTATTAATAGGATGAAGAGAAAGATGGTAAGACCTTAGAATTCTTGGTGTATTTTGGTGGATCCCTGATGGAGTAGACTCCTGTGGATCAAGGAGATCAGGTATGGCAAACAGCAACTCTGATGAGTGGCAACTCCCAAAGGAATGTGAGTGCTGATAGATGGTGGGTCTAGACATAAGGGAAACTGGGCTAGCACTAGGGATAGAAACTCAATTGAACGGAGCTACCAAAATTAAGATGACACCCAGATAGAATGGGATTTCAGTTTTAGTGTGGAGTTAATATTGAAGAGGAACAAAGACTGAAACTCAATGGAGTTGATGAAAACAATATTATGAGAAGAGAGAATTATCTGTCTGTGAGCAGCAGGTGGAAAGCAGGATCTTACATCTTCCCTGAAGAGACTAGAGGTCAAGGCAGGAATGAACTGGTTGGTTGAATCACTGAATAAACTCAAATCAGTTGGGGAAAGCAGAAGCTGTCATTGACCATTTTGTAAACTGAGAATGTGACCCTTAAAGAAATTATGCCTTCACCTCATTGAAAAAGGTAGTTTAGAAATAACTAGAAACAAATGAGGCAGATGTTGGAGTAGTCACATCATCTTCAACAAGTCAAATCTATGAAGATGAGAGTCAGAATGTAAGCACTACACTGATTATACATCTATAGCAATTACCCACAAAGCCTTGTTTTCCTGTGGAGGGATATGGGAATATTGAAAGGCTTGTCCTCAAAATCTGTGCCACAGATTTTGTATTCACAGGCTAAAGTCACTGGTTTTTTTAACAGGCAATATGAGCTGGAGCCGTTTCCTTCTTTAATTTAGAAGAGTGCAGGTGTCTTTGTCAAAACCAGGAGAAGTTCCTACCAGATGCTTTGTCAAAGCCTGACCCCATCAATCAGAATGGCCTGTGGTCACAGTTTCTGGGAAATATGGAAAATCATCACCTACAGTAAATTTGATGCCTGAAATATCTTCACGACATCAATTTTTTATTTAAAATTTTATTGCACACCTATTACTTTTAGGTTTTTAAACTTTGATGAAGCAATATCTAGTTGAAAGGTAGCTAAAATAACACTATTGAAAATGTATAAAAAACCATGTTTTTTCAAATTTTACCTTGCAGTTATTTTGAATAAAAATGTTTATGAAATATCAACACCTCATAATTATTATAAGACCTCACAGTATCTAGACACTAGTGAGTTGGTGGCATCAGGAAGACATGGTCCTGACCTCAAGGTATTGCCAAGGAGGGTATTAAAAATACTAAAACACTGCCAGGGTCAGACAGGGAAATTCCTTATTATTTTCACTGAATATGAAAAAGAATATTTACTATTGTGAGAGATGTTTTTAGTGTGTTTCTAACAGTTATTGACTATGACTTGAAAGAATAATGAGGATATGCTTAGTTCCTTGGGGTGAGAAAAGCTGGAAAGAGATGTGATCACATGTGACCACTTGGGACATTATCAATTTTAGGAAAATGTGCTGTTTATGCTCATCTGGTGATTTCTTGGGAAAGACCCAGGCTGGGGAAAGGCATTCAGTAAAATGCTTATCCAGAAGAACAGTCAGAACAGCCTATGTTTGTGCCCATGTAGGTGTCATCTCAAAGAAAAATTAGCCAAGGCTGAATCCTTGTCCTTGCTTCCAAATAATCTTGCGATCCAAGTGGCCTTTGGGTTCAGTTTTGATCCTAAAAACACATCCTCCACACAAGAAGGACAGGGCTGCTGTCAAACCTTCACCAGTGTGATCCTTAGAACCCATGATGTGATACATTATTTAAGAGTGAATGTTTCAGACAAGGAACAATAGAGAAAATGCCTGTGTACTTGTGTTTAGCTTACCAGAGTGACCCAGCACAGACTCTGGCTGAGCAATTGCTAGAAGAAGGTTAATATTAGGAGACATTGAATTTACCCACAGCCCTTGACACCAGTTTTTCAAAGAAATCTAGCTAAATAATCAGAGACAGGTCAAGGATGCTACCATCTACCGTCTACCATCATTCTTTCAAAAGATACATAGAATATTTATATCAGCCTTTCTGAACTACTTCTGACTTTCCAAATTTCATATATTTCTCTTTGCTATCTCTTCATTTAGCTAGTTTACTTATCCCTAATTTCTGTCTGTCGTATTTTAACGGTCCTGTAAGATTTTGCTCAAATATCACCTCCTATATGATTCTTTGCCAGGCATCCACTGTCCTTTCCTCACTTCTCTACATCTCTGCCATCTCCTGTCTGACTCAAATGATTTTCTTTTTTTCTAATGGTTAGCTATTGGAGTATTTTTAATATCAACAACGTTTATATAGGTAGCTACTGTTTCATAGGTGTTTTCAAGCACCACTATTTGATCGTGTTATAACATATGAATAAGTAAGATATTTGGCAGATAATGAATTTCAAACAAATTCACTTGCTAAGTTGGATAAGGACAGGAAATTACTGGATGAGAAATTTGGGTCTAGAAAAGACGTCGTTGGATAGTTAGTCTAACACAACACTGAACCATACCAGATACCGCCTCCTGGAAATATTTTCAATCTTTGAGCCATTTAAACAAGCTCAAGTTCCAGCCTTACTAATTCATCAATAAATCTAAAACAATTAAGCTACATTACCAAGAAGTACCAGGCAGCTACATCTCCTTAGGGGATTAAATTCCTTTAAAGTTTAAGTATACTTTCTGACTTTGAGTTCTCAAATTTTCCTTTACTGGTGTCTTTAATGAAATTCAATGAATGCCAGCATTGGCTTATTTGTTTGTCTTCTGAGTGTTCTTACAAATCACTCAGCAAAGTGTTCTTCTCAAGCTATAATGTTCTTTTCATAAGTTGCACACCCTAACTACTCATACAGAAGACAGACTAGGTATAATCCACATCTTACCTGCACATTCTCTCTTGGTATCATGAGTGGATAAGCCACGTGGTAATAATCTTTGTAACCATAGTGTCTGATTATAGTGGCCAAACATTCACTGAATGTTTATGGATAAGAAAGTTCACATACCCTTAATTTCAGTAGGCTACCTTCATTGTGTAGAATCAGCATATGGAATGATGGACATTGAACTGGTCATCTTTGGAACGTACCCTTTCTCACACACTTAAAACTCACAAGGTGAGAATGATAAGCTTTCTTCTTCTCTTTCTACTCAGTTCTTTTTCCCTAAATTGTCACTGACTAGTTCTTTATTGGGTACTATGTTAGGAGGAAAGAATAAAAAGATTTAGAAGCAGTCCCTTGGAGCTACCACAATCTAGTAGGATTGATCTGAGATATAAATAGATAATTATAAAGTGTTACTATAAACATATGAAGCATTCTGAGGAACAGATAAAGAACTTAGAAAATGGGGACCTAACCAGACCCATTGTGGAGGAAACAGATCATCGGAAAATACTTCTGTGGAGGAGAGAGCTGTATAATGTGACTTAATAGATGAATAAGCATCTAGTAGAATAAAACATTGGAAAAAGAGAACAAACAGGCAGATAGGAAAGAAAGAGAAAAATCATGAATAGCGTTGGGGGGAAGGAGGTTAGACAACAGTGATAGATTTGGTACAAATCAGCATGTAGATAGAAGTTGAAATTTTGAGAGTAGATAAAATTAAATGGATTAACACATGAATGACAAGAGCAGTGGACAGTCTGAACATAAGGAGGGGATGGAAAAAAGTATGTCAAGTGATGCAAATAGTACAAGGAGAAACTCAAGAGTCCAGAAAGCTACTTACAATAAATATTCATAATATTTGACAATATAGTATAAGGTACCAGATAGTTGAGGCATTTAGTCTCTCTTTAGCTGTTTTGTTCCTTGTTATACAAATGTTATGCATGTAAAAAGTTCTCAGTATTTACCATCATTGATGGTCTTAGAAATTGGGAATTTCAATATAACAATGAGGTCAAATGCCAGTTAGCAAAACAGTACAAACTCTTTCAAAAAATTTATATGGCAATTGGAAGGAAAGAAACATTGTAAGGGCATGAAATAAGCTATGACTTCCCATTATTTTAGGCAGAGTGAATGTTGGAGTTATATATAAAGTGAAATTAGAGATTCTAGATTCATGAGTACAAGATCATAGATTCAGAGGAAAAGACAGAGGGTAAAATTAAGGTCATCAACAGGTACATATTTAACAGGAAGGGAAGAATGCTTTGTGTTTAAGTGGACAGATGGGAAGGACTTAGAAAAGAGGCCAGTTTCTTGGTGGATGACAGCAGTATTGCATAAGAAATATTTGAGGGCCCCTATCTTTTGAATGAAGAGGCTGGGGAAAATGGAGAACCAAATCAAGTACAATGCTTGAAAAGAGTGGAGAAGCTTTGTAGTAGACTTTGAAGGAGTTCTCCAAACAGTAGGATTATCAGTGAGGCCAGTTGAATCAGAGGTCATATATTTTTATGATTCTTCAGAATGGATGATTTGCTTTGATAATGTAGTGCATGTCAGGCAAAACAAATAAAGTAGTGTTTTAACAGCACTCCTTATTTGAAGTTTGATTGATTGCATTGGACACAAAGGGAGGGATGTCCAGAGACAGAGATTTCCAACCATCCACATGTGCCAGACAATGAAGGGTAACAATAGAGGAAAACATCCTGAAGCTAATGAAGAAATTTAATGGAAGACAATTTATGGCCAAAATGACATCCATTTCTCATCATGCATTTCACTACTGAAATTTAAAGGTCCCATGTGCGTATGCTGCAGCTATGACAACATTTTTTAATATGTTCTAGATAGTGGATCAGAGGAGAGAGGGGAAGTGAAATAAAATATGGTAGAATATTTGGAGTTAGAAAGCCCAGTAAAAAGAATTATCAGGCAAATGCTAACTTCATCTATAAAACCCTACTTTGAAAATTTGGTGGATTATTGGGAGGTACCAACCAACTTAACATATTATAGCCTGGAGGGTGATGGTAGGGATACCTTAGAGGGGAGAAAAAAATAGCCATATTTATCCAGAAGACCAGAATGAGTTTCTAGCTCTTTGTGTCCACGCATGTAAAGATATTTAATGATTGGCTCTGAGAATCATTAAACCATTATCTAAAGAGTGCCTACCTCTAAGCAGAATTGTTTCTCCCACAAGAGATCACATAACCTCATTAGTAACCCTCATGTTCATTTGTAGACCCTTATATAACCCACATGGATTTAAGAAAATGGCACCTATTTTATATGAAGATATTCTCTAACCCTTAAAGTCCTTAATAATTCTGCATAATGACAAGAGATTTCAGTTTATCTATCTGAGGCAATTTATAGGGAACAGCCTCTTAGTATTAGGAAGTCATCCAGATTTCTTCAGTGAGCACTGGGGTCTATGAAGCATTCAGAATTAGTCTGTAATGGGAGCTATTTTAGCCTCATAAAATATGCCCTCCGATTATATCCAACATTTTTTTCTCTTTAAAAAACACTGGACATAAAAATGTTTAATTGTCCAGAAGTCTCTCTGGAGGCACAGTGTTTCATTAACTCAAGGAGACATCAGAGACATTTTAAGAGATAAATCTGACTCAAGGAACGCCAACATTTTGCAGGATTAGAAGTCTATGCTGCAAAGCAGTTCTCCAGGACATGCATTCATAGCATTTATGATGATGCCTATCTTCTCTTTCTAGATTTTAAGTCCTTTCCTACTCTCCTATGAGCAATGTGAAAAATGTAAATAATTAGTGCTTGAGAGATATCCCAGCCCATGCTCCTCAGAAGTCAAGTAAGGGAGTTGTGTACAGCACTCGCCATTTTCTCTTAAGAATGCCCTGAAATATAAACTGTCTTTAATCTCAGCTGCATGTGGGGGTCTCTGTAGAAAGGCGATCAAAAGGGCTGTCCTGGCTTAGGTGCCCTTTGTCTCTGAGGAAGGTGATGTACAGCATCTGGAGATGATGGAACGCATGATTAGCATTACCACAGAGAATGATTAATATCTTCTTAAAGCACCTACTTCCAGAGTATCCATCATTTCATTAGAGTGAAAAAAGTTCCCTATGAAAAGGGGCTGGCCCTCTGAACCATGAATAACTCACCCACCCCATGACATGTTTACTAATTGAGTAGCAGAGCGGGCTTAATACTTTAATATATTTATACTAAGCAAATTATGACTTTTTTTCAATGCTCAGGGTGAGTATAGGATTGTAGTGAAATAACAAAGTGCTTTTGTTTGGCAATTAAAGGTCATTTTATGATTAATACTAAACTTAACCCTTTTTCTTGGCAGAAAGCATTAATTTTTTTGTCATAAACCATTTACCAGATTTCTTGTGAAGGATTTTTGCTATGCAATATTGGTTAATTTGCACTGCAGATGTGACATTTAAAAGATTCCTCATTAACCAGGGCCTTTGAAAACATCTAGTTTTAGTGTGGGTCCCGAGTTCATGAATTTATTTAGTGTTTTACTTAGAGGTTATATATTCAGAAGAGAGTGCAGTGAGGATGTCAGAATTTCTCTATTTTCTTTACCCTAACTATGAATAGTTCCTTTACCCAGAGGCTGTGCCTGCAGTAACTGAGCCTCCTCCCAGAGTCCTAAAAACATACCATCAAAACTATGCTGAAAGCTATTTTAATACAAGTGAATCGAGAGAATCAAGAAAATTATTTGTGTAAGTCAAAAGCAGATCACTTATTATCAACTGAACTCAAAGCATTTATTCCTGTTTTTATTTCAGTAACTTAGACTTTTCTCTTCATTTTGATTAAAGATAATAGAAAATGTCAAATTCATATTTGTCTCCAAGAACCATCTCCATCTTGTCATATTCCTAAAACTATGGATTGGTTTAAGATTTTGCTTTTGAACAGTACTGCTGGCTTGTAAGAACACATTCACACATATGGATAATGTACTTGGTAGATGTCTTTGAAAAGTTTTGGGGACTAATGTAGGCATCCTTGTCTACTTGGGATCAAGAGATAAGTTACCAAGAGTTAAGGAAACTTTAGGACCAAGGTATGAGTTTATGTCAATGTTGTTCCACTCATCACCTGAGTGACATTTGTGTGTGTGGTAAAATATATATCATATGAAATTGATCATTTTAACCATGTTTAGTTGTATGATTTAGGAACATTAAGCATATTCACAGTGCTGTGTAACTGTCATCACAGCTACAAAAGAGTATATATATATGTGCATATACAAACATCTACATATATTTTAACAATATTACTGACTATAGTCCCATGTTACATTTTACATCTGATGAATTATTTCTTTTAAAACTAGAAGTTTGTACCTTTCAATCGCTTTCACTTGTTTCAGCGGTTCCTCCTACTCTCCTCCCCTCTGGCAACCACCAGTTTTGTTCTCTGTATCTATACATTTGGTTTTATTTTGTTTGGTTTCTAGATTCTACATGTATAAAAAGTCATACAGTATTTGTTTTTGTCTGACTCATTTTGCTTATCATTATTCCATCAAGCTGCACCATGATGCCAAAATGTCAAGATTTCACGCTTTAGAGATGAGCCATATTCCAGTGTAGGTATGTATGTGTCTGTGTATACATAAAATTATTCCAGCATACACAAATGTAAATATAGACAAATATTTATATAAATATAATGCATGTATACATATATATATATATACACCACATCTTTATCCATTTTTCAATAGATGAGCAATAAATTCCTATCATATCTTGGTTATTATAAATAATGCTGCAATAAGCATAGGGGTGCTTACAGCTTTTCAATTTAGTGTTTTTATTTTATTTGGATAAATAGCCAGAAGTGGAACTACTGGAGAATATGTTAGTTCTATTTTTAATATTTTGCAAAAACTCCATATTGTTTTCCCTGGTGGTTCTGCCATTTCGCATTCCCACCAATAGCACCACAGTGCTCCCCTTCTCCAAATTCTCGCCAATGATGGTTATTTCCTATCTTTTTAATTGCCATTCTAACAGATGTGATGTGATACCGCAACATGGTTTTTATTTGCCTCTCCCTGTGATTAGTGATATTGAACATCTTCTCATGCTGTTGATCTTCTCTGTGTCTTCTTCGGACAAATACCTCCTCAGATTTATTCCCATTTTTAATCAAATACTTTGAATTTTTTGTTACTGAGTTGTATATACTTACTACTGAGTTCTTTATGTATTTTGGATATTAGCTCTTCATCCAATATATGATTTGAAAATATCCTCTTTAATTCAGTAGGTTTTCTTTTCATTATACTACTTTTCAGATACTTTTCAAGTTGATATAATGCTGTTTGTTTATTTTTCCAAAAATTATCGCTAAGATGCGTATCAAGTTGCTTAGCTCCTATGTGTTCCACAGTTTTAGGTTTCCGGTCATATGTTCAAGTCGCTAATATATTTTGAGTTAATTTTGACATGTGGGCTAAGAGAGTGGTCCAGTTTCATTCTTTAACATGTGACGCCAGTTTTCTCAGTATCATTTACCGAAAACATTGTCCTTCCTCTGTTGTATGTTCTTGGCTTTTTTGCCATAAATTAATCAGCCATATGTACTGAGATTTTTTTTTCTGTGACTTTGAGGAGGTCACTTACTTATGAACCAGCGCTCTAGGTCAATAATCACTTGGTTAATAAAAGAAATTCACTGAACAATGTCGATGATTTTTATACAATGTCAATATATGAAATCTTATATCATAATAAACAAATTCTTCCTACATTTTCAAAAGTGATCATTTCTTTTGGGTATCATGCTAAACAAACAAGCAAACAAACAAACAAACAAAAAACTCTTGGACACCAACAATAGAACTTACTAGCAGAGAAGTGGGTAGGGGACAGGAGCCAGTGGTAGCTGGAGTTCAATGGACAATGATAGAGGACTTTTGGTAATTGGGTGCTGTGTGTGGTATGTTGTCAGATACCTGATGAATAGTGAAACTGCAAATATGAATTTATTGTGAAAATCAAAGTTAGCTCAGTAAATATATACTTTTAAACATGTTGTGTATGCTGATAGAAGGAATCAATTGATTATACACACATTTATTTCAAGGAGGACCCCAAAAAGAAAACATAATTAGACAAACTTTATCTTGCACTTCTTTGAATAAAGTACTTGTTGCACATAATTTCATGAACTCAGACATATCAAAGACTCTATGAAGAGATCACTCCAATCTGAGATGCAGATCGTCACTGCAGAAATTTAATTTTGCTCTCCATATTTTCTACTTTTGCAACCAGCGTGATAGCATTAGATAGTCATTCGTTGGGGATCAATTGACAGGCATTGATGTATGTGGGGACATATGAGTTTTGAATCCTGATTTCCTAAATTCAAATTATGACTCTTCCACCTACAGCCTTTATTTGATCAATTTAACCACAAAAGATCTGTGATTGAGTCTTGATACTCAAAATGTGGCCCATGGAACACAGGCACCAACATTCCCTTGGAATTTATTACAAGTGCAGATTCTCAGACGTACTACGTAAGGAGTATTTTTATAATATAATGAGTGATTCGTGTGCATATTACATTTTTGGGAAAATTTGGCAATGATAAAAATACTCTAGGAGCCACATATTAAAGATTTATGAGAAGTATAAACCACGACAAAACAGAAATGCACTGTTTTAATGCTTTTGATATTGAGATCAAATCACTGAAACTCTCTGGACTGTTAGATAATGTTGTACCCACTCCCCCAACAACAGGAGATGAAGACCATGATCACTCTCTGGTGGATCCTAGTGACAACATTATACCTTTGCATTTTTGATATAATTCCTTACCTTCTGACAGTGCATTCATTTTGCTGGGATTCATTACATCCTCATAAAGTCTAATAAAGGAACAATTATTGATTAGCGTTCATTTGAACACTATTTTTTGTTCGTTTTTTCCCAGTTCTGGAACTTTGGTGTTAAGTGAAATTTTATAAAATTCTGTTTTCAGTTGGCCATGTTTAAAAGCAATATCCATTAAACCAACAATGCAAGGTTTAGGTAGATCTTCCCTTCTTTACTCCATTTGTCTGACAACATGCTGGCATGGCAACTTGCCTAGACAGATATTGTTGGCCTTATAGACATTGTGATATCAGAGCTGTGAAGGGAGAAATCAGGTGAGAAAGAAAATGTGATTGCTATATTTGCCCACAGACAGAAAGTTCTCCTGTCTTCGACCAGTGAAACGGGCTACATTAGAGCATCCTGATTTACTTTTCGTAATAGTCAGTCACTGTGTGCGTGACTGAGTATAGAGCTGGGGATGTTTGAAATTCCTTGGTGGACATCCTTGTATATGAAAAAAGATAAAATCAGGGCAAACACAGGAAAAGAAAAATCTGGCCACCAGCCTTTGACATAAAGGAAAAACATAATTGAGTGGAAACTAGAGCAAATAGCCAAAGATAGTCTCAAAAGAGTTTCTTTTCTTTTTTGTTTTATTTCTGAGAAGCAAGTCACTTTGGTTTGGTGAGAATGGAAGTTTGTGATCCCCAGACCCATATCTGACTTCTTAGCTTTGTAACTTTGTGCCAGTACTTAACTTCCCTGGGTCTCTGACTTCCCATGACCTCATCCTAATCTGTGAGGATCTCTGAAGGGAGTGTGTTAGTCGCACAGTGGTCACGGCATAAATACTCAATTCATCAGGACTAGACAGTTTCTAGGGTGGCATTCAGATTCCCCCAAGATTCAACTCCCGCTTGCCTTTTCCACTCAAGAGCATGACCTCTGCGGCTCAGGTGCATGAGCGTTGATGGCCCTAAACTTTACTTAAGCTGCACTCTACAAAGACCCCCCTCCAGCACAGCCCCTCCCCATGTGTCAAGCCTCAGCAGCCCCACTCTGGTGGCTCCATGTCCTCCTCTTTGCCCTCTCTGCTCCGTTGAGATCGGCCAGGATTTTCCCTCGATGCAACTGCTGTCCAGACCAGCTGCACCCACTACATCTTCAGCAGTGGACCGAGGAGGGTATTAATCATATTTTTGAGGAGGACACTCTGCTATTTATCTCCCTGACACCTCCAGCGATGGGCCGCCCAGGCCTGCCCACAGTCCATTGCCTGGTGAGATTACACATTACCCTGCTCCATTGCCTTTCCCTGCCCTCTCCATTGACTGGCTGTTCAACAGTGGAGTTGTGTTTGTTCAATCAGACATAATTTATACATTTTTGTTCTTTCTGGAGAGTGCATGTTAATTTTTAGTTGAAGGGCATCACTTTCCACCTAATTTCAGGTTAAACAAAACTGAGACCAAAGATGCTAAAAAATTCTTCTGTCCCCCTCCTCTACTGCCATCGGCTTCCATGGGAATTATGGGGACACGTGCCTCTCCACCAGCAGCTGCATTCACTGAGTGTATGATGGGGTGTCCAAGCTCTTGCATTTTGTTATAAATTGTGTACAGATGTGCATTTTTTTCTCGCCTCTACCTTGCAGTCTGGAAGTTCCTACAAAAGAAGCCTGTCTTTCATTTAGTTTCCATGTAATTCCTTTCTTCCTTTCTGTGTAAACCTCTCATTACAAGTCCCTCTGGTTTGTTTGCCTTGTACATCTCATAGCTTAATTTGTCACTTATCTTCTTATTTCTTTGCCTTCTTATTTCATTTTAAAACGCAAAGGAAGGGGCAGGGTAGTGGGCCGGATAATTACTGCAATCATCCAAATATGTAAATGGCATTAACAATTAAATTAATTACCAATTAGCTAATCAGGAAACTCAGTAATAAACTGGCTGCAGAGGGACAAACGACTCTGCCACCACACACCAAAGTGACTTGGTTCTTTGTTTTCAAAAGCTTTGTTCTCTTTCACTCATCTCCAGTCCCAACATTCATAATTGGCTCAGAACTTGCCTGATGATGCTGAATAGGCAAGTTCAAGAAAGAAAACAACCAAGAGTCCTCTGAGCTGTTCATGCATTTGTTCTGCAAGCAATTATGATGTCCCTAATATGTGCCAAATGCTGTGTGAGTAGCTGAACTTATTTTGTTTTTACACACACACACACACACACACACACATGCATGTGATTTTATTTGCTGAGTTATTATTGAATGACACTAGTTATCAATCTTAATATAGACCCAGAAAGGCGAAACTTCCAAACACCTCATTTCATCTGACTTGTATGCTGTATATTAGATGGTGGAAAAGTGCATCATCTGACTAACACTAAAAATAGAGGAGAAATTGTAGAGCGAGCCTTGGTTGGGGATCAGAGCTGACTCTGTTGGAATCCTGACTCTTTGCATAATAGGTATGTACTTTGGAGAAGCACCTAACCCCTATTAATCTCATTTTTTACTTCCAAAAATGGAGGACATTGTGTGCCCTGGTGAAGTACTGAATTGATCTGCCACCTTCAGTCAAGCTCAGTCCACATACAGTCCAATGATCCTCAATCACATCCCGGTGCGTAGGAGAGGGCAGCGTGCAACCAAGATGAACAACTAGATAAATTAAATACCTGCTTCTTCCTCCTCTCTCTTTCTGCCTGCTCGCCCTCACTCCTGCCTGCACCTAAAAAAAAAAGAAAGTGGGAATAATACAAACAAGTAAGTAGACTGATATGAGGAAATATAATGGTAAATGTTAAAAATATAAAAAAGTATATACAGAGGTTGATTTGCAATGATGCATACTTTAAATGTATGGTTATGATACAACGTTTCTTCAATTTAATAAAAACCATAAAAATTAAATAACAAGAAATAAAAATATGTTCAATAGAAAAACATTTGACTTACGTGAACTTCACTATTTTTTTTTTTTTAAAGAAGGAAAGAAAGAAAGATGGGAAGGAAGAAGCATCTTTATTTATTTTGGTTTTCACCCCAGCCCAGGGTCTCAAACCCAGATCCTTGGATTTTGCATGGTCTGAATATCAGTGTCCCAGTCCCCTGACTCACAGGGACACACCATAGGTCATTTTATTTTTTATTAGTGATGAGAAGCAGAGCTAGTCTCAAGAAACATTTGATTTTAATATACTTTAAAGTGTACCCATTTTTTAAACACAGGAAATACACTGCATCATGTGGAAGTGCTGAGTACATGTGTTTCTGCTGTGCCCGCCATCTCTGTTTTAAAACATTTTGGGAGTTCCAGTAGATAGATTGGCTTCTTGTCTCCTGGTATCATTCATGGTTCCTTCCATTGTTTTTTGCATTGTAATGCATTTCCCCAGATTGTAGATGCTATATTAAAGTTTGATGGCCCTTCCAATCTCATATTTTATTTATAATTATATTTATATCATAACATAGCCACACACCTTTATACAGTTCTAAACTCATTGCCATTTTTGAGCAGTCAGAAGGAGGGATCAGTACAAGAATATACTTTTGAACAAAAGTGCACTGTTGGAATCTAAGTCTTTATTTCTATAGTCTCCTCAATTTTCTACCTAATTACAAGTCAGAATTGTCTACCCTAGATAGTTCTGCAGGACCAAGTCACAGTTACTGGAAGATGATGGATGGAGTCTGTTTGTCTTAGCATAAATCCTGGCTCCATCCCTTGCTATGTGATTTTGATGACTTTTCTAAACATCGTTTTTCTCATATATAAAAAAATATTGCAAATGCCCATTCTGCTTTTCGTTGTTGTGTGGGAACTGAGTGAAAAAACATGCAAAATACTCTAGTGGATAATTGGAATTATGAACTCACTAAAGGTGAGTTTCTCCCTTCCTTCCTTCCTTCCTTCCCTCCCTCCCTCCTTCCTTCCCTCCTTCTTTCCCTTATTGTTTTAGTTAAATGGTACCACATAATCAAGAGACTATGGGTATGGAATCGTAATCATTTTTTTTTTCATATCTTACATTCTCTGATTACTTTAGATAAATTATTTGACAGTTCTGATCACAGTTTCCCTTTTTCTAAGATGGTTATAATTATACTACTTTCTGGGGTTGTATGAAAAATTAACTTTGATGACGGTATGGCACACATCATGTTTTCAGTAGGAAATCAGTTTGTTGTCTCTTTTTTCCTTCCTATTTCTCCAGAGAAAATGTGGACAGAGTTTTCATCCCCATTTTTTTTCTTCCAGCCCCAGTGAAATAGTCAAGCATTTAAATACTAGGAGTTCAATCAAGCAAGCTCACACAAGAGGGATAGAGCATTCTAAGAGTTTCCCCTATACTGCTTAGTCAGACATCTTAGTAAAGGGGAAGACAAAATAATCAACAGACCTGCTATACAACTTAATTGGAAAGATAAGAGCTGCTGTTCTCTAGTTTCAGTGTTATTCACATCTATGATTTTTCTCCCCACAACTCTCTGTTCTTTCCTCTTCTTCATATATACGGGCAATCTCAGCAGCTCCCAAGCCTTGTGATTTCCTTTTGAAACTTCTAACTCAAATTTCCAATAAAGAAAATATGGTGAGTATTGCTCATCACCTTAGGGAAAACCTCAACATGTCCTAGACCCTTCACTAATTATGATCTCCCACTCAGGTCAGGGGATCCAATCAACGGCCATCTTTTTGTAGAAACCAACCCAAAGGATTCTTTGTTCCGGGAAGGGCATGGCAGTTTATTCCAAAGGTGAATGCTAGTTCGACAGACAAACTGGTTCATATAGCACATGGAACAATTTCGAGATAGTTTTTAATGAAATACATAGGCCTGTGTTCACGTTAGTCCCTTTGAAAAATCTCACATAGGAGAGATCAAGGTAAATAGAGAGAGTTGTAAGAGAAAATGGCGGAGATAGATTATTTTAATTATCCCAATGGACGTTGCAAAAAAATCTTTTGACAGTGTCACATAATCTTCCCTAGAAAACCACAAAATCCCTGCCAATTTACTTTAAAAGAAATTTTCCAAACTCTGTGGTAGAGAATTTCTGCTGGCAGAGATAACATCTAAATAACCCTGTGAAGTCTTTTCCACTCTAATTGTAATAAGGTTTTGAACTCAACAGAAGTGCTTGACAGAGGTGAGAAGATGCCTTCTGCCAGCAGGCTCTGGGCTGACCATGTGGCCAAGGCACTCTTCCAGAGGTTGGATCATCAGGGTTTCTCTCATTAGGGATCTTCAGCTGTAGAAGCAAGACCTGACAAACAGATTCCCCTAGAGACTTAGGGACCTGAGAAGGAAACGAAGAAGACTGTTTAAGACATGTGAAGGGAAGACTAGATGGGGAAAGCTATGTGAAGAATAGAGGAAAAAATGGACATCTCTTATAAAATCAGGAGCTGAAAAACTGTTTATCCTCTGGGCCAGTTCCAAGGATGATGTTAATAGAGACAGAAAAGGGGCTACAAAATTATAATAATGGATAGAATAACAAAATATAGGAGCTGGCACCTTAACTGCTTGAACTAAGAGCTGATACTCAGGATTGTCATAAAAAGAATATGCCTGCCTAGCATCAGAGAGTCTGCAGCAGGTCATCAACTAAAGTGACAAATAAACCAGACAAGACAAAAAAAGACTTCTTCTTTCCTCACTTTGAAGTTAAGAATTTAGACCAACCAGCCAAAGGACAGAATGAGCAAAATAGTTCCCCCAATCCCTGGCTTATATAAGGTTGAGGGAGCATCTTTCAACTTGCCTCCTCTTCACTTTCTTCTTTTTAAGGGGATGGTCCATTCTCTCCCTTCTCCTTTTTCCTAATTTTTCCCAATAAAATCTCTTGCTGCTTATTAACTCTATGCGTGGTTCTGAAATTCCTTTCAGAGACTGGACTCAAAAACTTAACTTCCAGGGCTGGAAGGAGGAGGAATGGGCTGGGACTGGGGAGGCGACTGCCATGTCACTTGACCAAAGGCAAGGGCAGGCTGGATGGCCCGTTAAGCCTGAGGCCCTCGCTTGGCTTCCCTCTCTGGTCCTCTACCAGCCTCCAGCACTTCTGAAACAGGGTCCCATCCCTGCTCCTTATCCATGTCAGAACCTAATCTCTTTGATTTTTGCAGGTGGTTCCAAAATTGAGTTTTTTATACATGTGAGTCACTGACAGCATTCACAAATATCCATACTTCACGAAGTCCCTTTAGTGACATTCTTGGTAGTTTACTTTTTTCTCAGACCTGTTGATTAGGAGTTTCCAAACTATAGTGAACATTGGAAGCAGAAAGTAAAACGTGTTTACTACACTACGTTTAAAACACAAAATGAAAGCACTTGGGCTAACAAACCTGGTGGGTGAAGGAGGAGTTGAGAGCTATAGCTAGTCACCTCGGCACCAGCGGATGGGAGTCCCCTCACCAGCCCAGAGCATCACACTGTAACTTCTGGCTACAGATAACCACCATCTGTCACCAGTAGACTAGCTAAGACTAACTGAAAAATGATCATAAAAGCTGCAGCAAAACGCATGAAGTCAGTTGTACAGACTCCTTCAACACTAGACACAGCAGCCACATATGTAGCATCTTTGGGACCTTCTGCTGAGACTCAACGCTGGAGACCTCCCCTTGTAGGCTGTGCACCCCCTCTAGTTACCCTGTCTGTCTCTGAGATCAGAGCCTGCCCTGCTGAGCGAGCTTGCTCAGGTCCGCTTTGGGGATATTTAGAAGCATGCCTTATCACCGCTGACGACCACAGTCACACATTTTTCTTGCGACTGTGCATGGCGTGTGATGTGTGAATAAACTGAGCTTTCAAAAGACAGCGTAACTTGTGATCAGCGACCATTTGCCACCGATCACAACATAAACAGACTAGTACAAATAACCCCTTTAAATTAAGATTTTTAGTTTTTTAGTAGGAAACAAAAAGGAAGAAATAGTATTTAATTAATATGATGAGAATTTTGCCTGAATTAATTCAAAGCTACTAATATCAAGCTCCCTCAGAATGTCTAAAAGCCAGGTGTGAAGCCTTTAGTGGTTTGTGGTCAATGTTTGTCCACAATGCCTCTATAATGAAGATGATTTTGATGAGGTGGGGAGTGACTGAGACACTCTGATGAGACACTGGCTTCATCTAGAAAGAATTCGTGGAGTGAGAGTCAGTCAGGAACACACGGCGAGTTTATTAAAAGCAGAAATAGTTAAGGTTACATTAAGAGAACGCACATAGGTGCGTGTGCAGAACCTGAGCTACCTGCCTCTCACTCAGGCAAGATGGAGAGTTAGGCGCTTTGGGGGCGTGTCCAGCTGACCTGGAGAGAAACTCTGTGCGTATCTAGGGGTGTGTCCTAGATGCAGGTTGCTAAGATGAGATCCCCTCCTGGGGTCTTTTTCGGGTTTTGTCAGTTAATCTTCTATTCTTACACCTGGATGCTGTCCTGTATTTTAAGTAAAGTTGTGCCCAAATCGGTTTGTTTTCTCTGGTTTGCAGGTTTGGAGAGCAGATCTGCCTGGCTCAGGTGAGTATAAAATCAACTTCAGACAAAAGGCATTAAAAAGTTTCTTCCATGAGACTTTATAAGCACCTTTCTCTTGGAAACCTTTCAGTTACAGAATTATGCATTTTGATTGTAGGCCAGAAGTCTGAGTATTCAATTTCTAGCCAGACCAGATAGGAAAAGAGTTGTGCATTGATAACTTTCTCTGGGTTTGTTTAACAATATCCACGTCTATGATTAAAATCTCACAACAGATCCAAAGTTTCCTCTTGCTCAGGGTCTTGAATTTAATGTTTGCAAACGGTAATGTTATGATAGATTGGCATAAAATCTGTCCTAATTCACTGGATTTGGAGGATTTTTGGTAAAGAATTGAAATAAATGTACTTTTCTAAGAAGAACTGTGTCTTCCTGTGGAAGAAACAGCAAGCTTAACTTTGTAAAGTGTGTGGCTATGCTGAGGGATGCAATTTCAAAATCAGGATCTAAGATTTAATTTGAGCAAAGCAAACATAAAACTTATGAATGGGACTGGCTATATAATTTGTGGGGCTCAGTTCAAAATGAAAAAGCAGAGCTGTTTATGAAAATTATTAAGAATTCAAGATGGCGACAGTGAGGCATTAGACCAAACATGGGCTCTTGACTACTGTCCTGCTTCTAACCAATTTGACTTGATCGAATGTAGTCCTTTTTCTTCATTGCTTTCTGAATTGAAGACTGATTATGAGACTGATTAATAAGAATAACTAGCTGAGATATTTGTCTCTAGTCTACTATTAAAATTTCACAGTCCAGGAAAGAAGTAGACCCCACCTTACTGTTTGTATAGCCCCAGGCACAGATAATAGGTCTTAGTTGCAATGTGGGGAATGTAAACAGCATGAAGAACTCTTTAGAAATGAGACTATAACAAACAAAATGTATAACAATGATGTTATAGTAATTAAGATAGATAATATTAAGAATGTATTACACTTAGAAAATGGAGTGACTTATGCCCTGTTAAATGTCACAGAGTAACTGAGTGAAATGAAGCTAAACCGAGTGCAAACATAAGGATAAAAACGCCACTAGGCGACACCCCTGTGAGCACCTACACCCTTAGGTATCACAGCCCCAGGCAGCCCGTGGAGCCCACTGATAAGACACACGAAGACACCAGAAGACGCCCATCTAAGAGTAGAAGAAGAGAGGACTGAGAGAGCTGTTAGAGCCGTTCGTTCTGCTCCACAGACGGTCGCTCTCCACTCCCCTTATCACACCTGCCTGAAGCTCTGCCTGGGACGGCGAGTCCAGATCGTGAGCCGCAGAATCGGGCCCGAATGAGAAGCCGAGACGCAGCTGCACGTCCTTCGTTCCAGTGTGTGTGTCTGTCGGCGCGGGTCCCCGGGTGGCCTGCTGGAGCCTGGAAACCACCAGGCTAAGGTAATAAACCTCGTGTGATTTGTGCAACTTCTGTTTGTCTCCTGTGTCATTTATGCTCGGCCGAAAGAGATATTAAGTTCCTTGGGTCGCACGTATAAGCCCAGTCCGAAAGGAGTGGCGGAGGCACCCTTGGTCACCTGTGCCTACGTCCCTGAAGGAGTTAATGGAACTATTGGTCGACAAGCCAAAGTCAGAGAGAGGAGTTGTAGGGGGAGGATGTTGCTGTAAGGAATAACTGACTTTACTCAGGAGACTAACACCTGGGGAAATGAAGGACTCCAGTCTTCCCCACCCCAGTCAAAGTCAGGGTACTGCCAGAGCAAAGGAGAAGGGTGTATTGTATGCAGGAGAAGGCAGTGTCAGG